>PVKU01006030.1:0-83200 GCA_004027475.1 Anoura caudifer
AAGTTGGTTAAAGTGAAATCACCTGCCCAAGGCCAAAGCGCCATAGGAACGGTGATGCTGGAGTTGCACTCAGGTCCCTGGAACTCCCTGGCTGCGGCATCTTTCTTCCACACCACAGCCCACCCAAGCGAAGCGTCGGTAAATTACAGGCGTTCCTAAATCAGTCCCGAGCACTGCCACGCAGGAGTAACTTGGAGAATCCACGGTCAACCAACAGGCAGGAGCTGCTGAAGGGTGCGCTGCAGCGTCCGTCCTGTGTGGCTGCCACGCTGGCCATCCCACCAACCTCCCGCGCTCGCTAACGACGCGGAAATCCCGGGTCCACGCTCGCAAACCGCAGGGGATTCCCAAGTTTAAACTCGCGCGCACAACCCGACCAGCCGAGGTGTGGAGACGCTGCAGAAAGGCGACCACGGACTGGTGGTTCCGGCAGGGGTTCGACGGGCCGACCCCTGGTTGGAGCTTCACTCCCTGCCTCGTTGTATCTAGGTTCAGTCCCCGCCGGGAAGCCGTCGCGCAAACCCTGGGCCCGCTCCTCTGGGGACGGAGGCTGGAAGGGGCCGCAGGCGGTGGCGACTCTGGGAGCCAGAGGCGCTGGGCGGGGATAGGGCGGGGAGTCCGGAGTCCAGACAGGGGGAAACCGGAAGGGGCCGCCGCCGAGGGGAGGGGTGAGGAGGGCTGTGGCGGGGTTTGCAAACCTCCCACTGAATTGCGCGCTCACTCACCTCCTCCGTACACGCCGCCGCTCATGGCTGCCTGTGGGCGCGATTCCTACGCTGATGACTACCGGGAAACGTGACGGCAACGACGGCGACTGCGGGTCCAGACCAGCGGTAGCCTCTGAGCCCTTTAACTTCCACCGACAACCCCTCAGGCAATAAAGCGGGACCCACACACTCGGTGCGCAGCCACACTTGCTGCCTTCTCCTTTCAGCCAATCGGGAGAGGTCCGGCTATTTTTTAGCCAATCATAACTGGGTTCTGGGGCATCCTGCGGCAGTACCGTAATGTTAGCCAATCGAAGGCAGCCATCGGGGCGGGGCGAGGAAAAAGCGACAAAATGAAGGAGGGAATTGGCCCGTGGAGCTGGAGAAACAGTGGCGGTGCAAGCGGTAAAGGGAAGGGAAAAGTGTCTGGGCCGGTCCGAGAGGGTTGCAGGGCGAAGGTGCGGTCTGTCTTGGGAGCCCGCTAGAGCGAAGTAAATTTCTGGAAATTGAGAGAAAGTGTCTTCACGTGGTGATTGCCGGTTGGGGAGTGTGGCGAAAGCACATGGGTATTTTTTTTTAATTAAATGATTTTCATGTTGAAAAACTTTTATGTTGAAAAACTAACTTTTATGTTGAAGTAATGAAAATATTGTGCGCCACTTTGGTGTAGGGTAATCAATAAATCAGAGAAACCGATAGTATTCTGTAACTTTTAAAATGGTTATAAGTAATTAAATGAAGACAGTGACAAATTTAGGTAGCATTTTAATACATTATTATTATTATTATTATTATTTAATTGCCCTGACTAGGGATGGAACTGGCCATCTTTTGCTTTGTAGGACGACGCCCAACCAACTGAGCCACACAGACACGGCTATTTATTTTTTAGGGTTTTTTTTTTTAGTTTTTCAATTACATAAAAATTATACTTTTAAATTGCCATCCATCTCTTTTATCCTGTGAGACAGGTAAGAACCATGTAATCAGTCCTCATCCAAGTGAGTACCTGATCTTAAATACATCTCAGGTGCATCTTAGTCCCCTGTCTGCCAGCGCGGTTGAGATCTCCATTGTCCCTTCCCTGGATTACTGTGACAACTTGTTGCTTTGCTTCTTGGTGACACTGCAGGCAGCTTGGTCTTTGAAAACACTCAGTTCTGTGACACCACTCCAACTCAAACCCTCAAGATCAGTAGTATATTCTTGTAGTTGATAGCAGTTCTTAGGTCGATTTGTCTGGAGTTTAGACATACAGGGCCGGCTCTTAACTTGAAGAAAATGGAATAAAGCCCCCTTAGTCTCAGTGCCAAGCAGTGTGGCAGAAAGTGATTGATAGCAGGGTGGGGGATAAGGCTAGTGAGTAAACTCCCACTGCTTGACAGCATAATTGCCATATATCTGGTTATTTAAGAAACCCCCACTAACCCAATGCAATAACACAGAGGTGAGCAAACTGTGGGCCACATCCAACCTGCTTTCTGTTTTTGTATGGCCTATTAGCTAAGAAAGTATTTCATTTCTCAATCATTTTTTAAAAATGCTTTTAAGAATAATATTTTGTGATATGAAAATTATATGAAATTCACATTTTAGTCACCATGAAGTAAGTTTCATTGGAACACAGCCATGCTTATCCATTTATGGCTACTTTTTTTCTGTAAGGGCAGAGTTGGGTAGTTACAACACAGACTGTGTGACTGACTCACTAAGCTGGAGAATGTATTTACTATTAGACCCCTTTATAGAAAGAGCTTACTGACTCCTCTAAGATAATGTTTGTAACACACCTAGCACAGTGCACCTAACTACTCTGTTAACTGTTGTTGCCTCCATGTTTAAAGCTTTCACTGTAGATGTATATATCAAATATGAAAATATTTCCATTTGCATTGTATATTTTTTGACTGATAAAGCTGAACTATAAAATATGTGCTACTGTTGTAATAATTAAATATCAAAGACATTTCTTAAAATTTAAAAGTATAGTATTTCTTATACAGCAAGTTAAATAGATATTTCTCAGCAATACTATCTTTAACATCTCCCATGCATGTAGAAATTAGATACTGACTGGGCTGAAAAATAGCAAAGTATTTGTTCCACTAGTTCAGAGTTCATCAGAAAATGAAACAGTTTAGCAAGGTTAAGGAGGACCATACCCCTAGCCTTCAGGAAGGCTTAAGATGCTACGATTATCTTCTTCCACAAAGAACACGCTGGAGTGCAGAGGAATCTTCAAACTGACAGCACAAAGAAAACAGCTTGAAGAAATATTGGAATGTCATGCTTAGCTCTTTTTACTTAAAGTAACTTAGACAAATATTAGAAAACAGATCATACATTTCATCAATTCAGGTCAGCTTGAATGTTCTCTTGATGTATCACTGGGCACATTGCTTTAATAAACCATTGAAATGAACTTCAAATGAAAAGAACACAGTACATCTGATGTATCAGGACTAATCACATGTTAATGCAGATAAAAGTGTACACTTAAGCCCTTCATAAATTTTAATCAGCAAGAAATGTAACAGGGCACTAAGATCAGTAGTCCTAAAGTATTGAATTGCTGGTAGGATGGACTGTTGAGAAAGGAAAGCTATTCAGCGTCTTCAGAAAACATGTCAGAGGACTACCCAACCACAGTAACAATGACGCTGTTTCCTTAGAGGCGATACTTGTACTATGGAAGTTTGTTTTCTCCCATTCTTCATAATTAGGAAAACTGGTAGAACATACATTAAAAGAAAAATACTGGCCCAGAGGAAACCATGAATTACAAAATATCTGAGGGTTTGTGTTGTTGGTTTTTTTTGTTAATATTTCTCCTCTGTAGCCTAACATTTTCTCTAAAGTCTTTGCTCAGCCTACATTAATGTGATTGATAGCTAGTCAGATTAAAAAACAACAAAAGCACAACAACTCAAGGTTATTGTCTGTATGTCAATTATCAAGGGCATTTATATGTAAAAATGATCCATGCTTGCAGTTCCTGCCCCCACCCCCAGTCAGCATATTCCATATCAACCTAAAAATGAAGGTATTTAAGCAACAGGTATGTAAACTTGCATAGCCCCCAGTAGATGCTCAGTGGTTGACTCTGAATCTAGATATAAAAATAAGTGCCTTTTCAGAAATCCGTTGTAGTTTGCAAGCATCAAGAATTTCCTGTGTAGCCAAGTGCAATACTTGTTTTTGCCTCGCAGGGTCGCTGTTCTTCCATTCCTTAATGCTGTACCAGAAGTCTAGTTCTGCAGCAGCCTCACTCCTTTTTTCAACTCTATCAGGATTCAGTTTATGGAATCACACAGCAGTCATTACAAAATGTTACTGATCTTGTCCTCTGTCTCAGGCTTTATCAAGTTCAGAGTTGAAAAAAAATTACAACTGTCATAATGCAAGCTAGGAAACAGGAGATTATCATCCGTTAAGAATGATACAAAGATGTATGTTCTTAGAAGTATTTTATTTGATGCTGCAAAACATATGCCAATAGCAATTGTGAAAAGCAAATTTCAATACAATTTTTTTTGGTGTATATGTGTATATATAAGGAGTGTTAAATACCTATTCTGTTTATCAAAGTTCCAAAAAATATAATACTCATGCAAGCACCACTGAGATAAAGGATACATATTTGGAGTGAGGAGTTTTCTACCAATAGACATGAGCAGTCAGATTGACACATCTGTTTGCCATTAGAATAGTAAGAGATCTGCTAACCATTCCAAATAATATGACCTAGATAAAGAAGCAAATGAAGTTATATATAAGGTACCATAGCTGGTACCTTATAACATACCAATAGATCTGTAATAGATTAGTATTAACAGTATTTGAAGACAAAAAAGATGAAGTGCTAGATGCCTTGGGGATTTTACAAGTCTTTATTGTTATTCATTATCACTTTTAAAATCTGTGTTCATTTGACATAGCTCTTGTGAGAAAGCTATGTCAAATAGCTATGTTTTGAGAAATCACAAAACAATAACATTTAACCAATTGGGGTTGTAAAGTGGCACCATGCCACCTTGGGTTATTTTGGGGCAAGTCATGGGCTTCCCACTGATCTAGGTCGGTGAGGTCAGTGGCAATGCCATGTTGTGGGGCTGTTCCACAACCCAAGGAGCAACACTGAACCAAGTGCAAGCTTCTTGCTCTGTAACACTTCTTTAGAACCCTTGAAACTGTTTTGGAATTGGAAGGATTTCCTCTGCTGTGTGATAATAATGACTACAAATTACTGACCTCCTAATATGTGCTATGGAAGGAAATGTACTTTATATCCAATATTTTCCATGTAATCTGCACATCCCCATGTGGATTTTACAGAGATTCAGCAAGTTTCCCGACATCGCACAGCTATTGGAAGAGTCTGGATCTGAAATTAGGGCTGTCTGACCCTACCAAGCATGCAATTCCCACTTCCTAAGATACCTTTTCCTCTCCACTTCCTCTAACTTCAAGTAAACTTTAAATCTTAATTTTTATTATGTATATTGCATATAATAAAATTATATATTAATGCTTTTTTTAATCAAAAAATACAAAAAACATACAGGAGTTTAGTCTCCTACTGGAGTCCCCAGCCACCCAATTCTCCTCATCAGAGATGGTTCTATTCTTCTACAAGTAATTATGTGGACGATACCCTTTCATTTTTCTGATATAAAAACAGTAATTCACAGCATGCCATTGAGTTTTAAAAAGCATTCTTCTTGGAAACTAATTTTAAGATGTTTACTTTTGACGATCTTATTTAAAAAACTTTAGTAGGTAGTCTGCACACATAGATAGGACTGAAAGAACACAAAAGAATGAAAAGCAAGTCTCCCTCCCTCCAGCCCTTGAAATTTCATAGCTCTTCCCCACATTGAACAACTGCTAACCATTTTCTTCTGTAACCTTCCAAAGATGGCCTTTTCAAATAAAATCATATATTTGCATCCTTTCCCTCTGCTATTTTTGTTTATTTACATGAAACTAGCTAGCACCTGACTTTTTTCACTTACTTGTAATATCTTGGAGATCATTCCATATCAGTAGATATAATTCTGTCTTATTCATTTTTCACATCAGCTCAAAATTCCATTATATGTATATACCATAATTTATTTCACTGGTTCTCTGTACATGGACACAAGTTACTTTTGTTTTTTTGCTAGTATAAAGAATGCTACAATGACTATTTTTGTGTGTGTGAATATATAATAGAATTTTCATACAGGATGAATTCCTGGAAGTGGGTTAAAGGGAATATGTAATAAGTTTAAAAATTATTTTAATGGTAATTGCTAAATTATGCAGAGAATGTACAATTTGCATTTCTTCACTAGCATGTTTGAGAATACACTTTTTTCTCCAAACCCCACCAACACAGAACTTTATCAAACTTCTGTCAAGCTGGAGTTTTTATATAAGACCTTTCATTCATTCATGAGCAGTTTAGGGAGAGGCTCTGATTTTACTGATTGTACCATTAACGGTGCAACCAGATCCAGGAATACATTTGTGGGGTTCTAGACACTGGATGACAAAAATAAGCCGAACCTTTGATCAGCTAACTCGTTGAGCATTTTCTCTAGGCCAGTCTCGGGCAGTACCCGAAGAAATGAGCCACAGCCCCACCCAAGGCTCGTTGAGTTCCCAAGCTGAGAGAAAATGGTGGCTTACACGTTCCAGTTGCTTCTTGAAGGTTGGATCCCAAATGTTCGCTTAAGCTTAGGCTTCCACCAAAGCTTGAGAAGATATGGGTCCTTCCACTTAAAGTCTTTTATCTCTACTCTGGCATGTGAATAAGATGGCTGCAAATAAAAGAGAAGGTACACAGCGCACCTAATAGGTCATGTCCACATTTTCATTGCCATTTGCATTATTTCTCTAATTAGGGAACAGTTATGCCTCTGTTTGTTGGCAGGTGGGGAGGAGGTGTTTCTTTAGTTTGGGTTTTTTTTTAGGGGGGAGGATATCAAAGTTCTTAAGAAAAAAACGTGAGAAACAGAGGGTTTAATTATTCATTACAAACCATCAGTTTTTACAGATGATTCAAATAACTGCCACCTTCTATCTCTACCTAAACTGACTATAATAAAGGCTATATTTCAGCTCATCATTATGTTGCTGGATTTCTAATAAAAATGTCAAAAAGTGTCCACAATCTGCATATTCAAGCCCAATCATTAAGACTTTGAGCATTAAACCAGGTCATAATTAGCCTCTTGTACCTAATCAATACTCTGAGGTTATGATTCTTGTGTTCATCATTTTATTCCCATCTCTCTTTATGTGATACAGTTCATAGAATCACATTATGCTACTGTAAAGTTACTCACCTTGCTTATCAACTGTCAGACTTTGATAAACCTACACAGGTTAAAAAGCCTCTGATTTTACTGTTTGTACCATCAGCAGTGCACCAGACCCAGGAGTGTGTTTTTGGGACTCTAGACTCTGGATGACAAAAGCAAGTAACTTTGAAACTTTGATCATCTGAAACTGAAACTTTGATCATCTCATATTGTTCTGTCAGTTGCTGGAAGCCTCAAAGTCATTCCCACTGCGCCAACTGGGCTACCCTAGGAAATATAGAGGTAGCCATGCTCTGGGAAGCTTTTTGGTGTTGATCCCCTGGGACATGTGAACAAAGAGATTCTGAAGGATTTAACACAATACCCTTTCTGAAAGGGTCTTGAGTAACACTTGACAGTAACACTTGTGATTGCAATGGCTAGTTTCCCCCAAGAATCCTTAATTTAAAAAGCTACCTATAATTGCTGTACCACATCATTATCACTATGATCATAATCAGAACTATTAGCTAATGTTCATTGAATTGCACTTAATAAAACACAAGCTGCTGACCCTGAGAACATTAATAAGGAATAATGTTCCTTATTCAACAGGAATAAGGCAAAGAAAACCAGGAAAACGTATCTACTTTCACAAGCCTATAGTGCAGCTAAGGATTGAAAGGAGACACAGAGAAACGAAAATGTCTGTGCATGACTAGTAGGGTTATGTGTACATTTTTAAATGTTTCACTTTGTGTTATAAATTGTTTTAAACATAATTGCTTTTTAAAACTTTTAGTACAAAAATGCATTTAAAGTTTTACACTGGGAAAATAATTGTACAATCCTAAATTAGGGTTTTAATCTCCAGGTAAACATTTCTGTACTTATTATTCCAGGCTTTTTTCTTAGCTTGAACTATCTATTCATCTAAGTAAAAATATAAATAGCATTTTCATACAATTACAGTATTTTCTTATATAATAATAGTTACACATAATTTTATTTCATAATTTGATACATAAAATAATAACATACTGTATAAATACAGATTCAGTTCCGAAACATGTATTTTTTCACTTAATGTAATTTTGACAGTTTCCCAGAATATTGTGTATAGATGTAAATGATTTTTAAACAGTATCATTTAGGACGGGGCCAGCAAACTGTAACGTGTAGCCAGACACCTGCCTTTGTCACTAGAGCTTTACCTGTATTGGAACCCAGTCATGCGCCTCTGCTCCTGTACCGCCTGGGGCTGTTTCTGTGCGAGCCCTGCAGGGCCAAGCAGTTGTCAAAGAGACTTTCTGGCCCACAAACCTAAAATATATATTACCTGGCACTTTACAAAGAGGAAAGCCTTTACATACTATTGTAGGGGTATTTCATAATGTATTTAAGCCTACTGATTGACATTTCAGTCATTGCTAATTTTCTGCTGTTATAAATATTCATATAAACCATAGTTTTATCTTGTAGGATGAATATCTTTGATATGTATGTCTGTCCCTATTTATGAATATTTATTGAGATATAGAGGTTTTTAAAAATCCATATTGATATTAATACATCAGTCCTTTTCTTTACAATTTCTGCTTTTTGTATCACATATAGAAAGGTGGGTAGCTCACTTCTGTTAAACTATCCAACCCAGCGCTACCAAGAACTGGATTTTTGTTTGCATATTATCAGAAAATCTAGCCTTCTGCTGAATTTTTCAATACTTGAACGGGCCTGCTCACCCTTTTTCTACTTACATCAGGAAAACTGCTTAAAACCAAAGCAGGAAGGAGCTAGAGGCTGCCCAGGCCTCAGCCTCCCTGTCCTGCTTGTGCTTCGGTGCCAGCAGATCTGAGCTGATCCTCCAGGCTAACTCCAAATTCCAAAGGACTCTGCCTGAGGTCCTGCCTTTCCTGGCTCTCTCTCCCCCACCAGCCTTCCCATGGCTCTGCCCGTGCCTCTGGCTAGCCAGGCACGGCCAGAATCTCAGAGTGCCAACTGCCCCAGCTGCTTGGACTCCACATTTGCTTACAGTCTCACACTGTTGGCTGCAACTTTTTACCTCTTGGCTTCACTCCTCTTCCTGCTTGTTGTGTGGTCATTATGTCTGAAAGGCTAAGAGAACCATTGCCAAGTTAAATTCCTCTCTAAATAGATCTCTGTGTATGGAGTTTGTATGCAAATGTAATTGTTATTAAAGAAAAAAAACCCATGAAGTAAGAAAAATCTGATAGCCCTCTGAAGATAATGCCTCTCACACTGTCCTCTCACGTGGCTGAACTAAATCACAGCATACTTCAAATGCCGTTCAGGAAGAGATGTGATGGGGCAGGGAGGGAGGGGGAAAGACGGTGTCTGTACAGAATGAAATTAACTATTACAATCAGCTATTTTTTAATGGAAATAAACTGATTCAGAAGACCTAGAGGATGTTATACAGCATAAAATTAGAATTTTATAGGACAATGTGGAATTTCATTGCACTTTAAAAATTCTCTTGAGGTTTATGGAAATTTATGTCACAGGATTTTTCTTGCTCTCTCAGGAATTAATTTTCTCATAAACTGCACAGAATAGCTTGCAAAAAGAAATACAAAGAAAAGCAATATTTTTCTTTCATCTTCTCTCTCTTTTATCGTTTATAACTCTCTTCCTTTGAATCTTTCCAGGAAGAATTTCCAATTCTCTTTACAGACTCATCAACATAACTTCAAAACACTTTGTGATCTGTGTATAAGTATAGGCCCATTGCAATTTTTTTTTTCTGAAAGAATTTATCTATTACTTCTATTAAATTTTAAAGGTGAGGAATGGCAATTGGCAATCCCTCCTTATTTTGCCACCTAATTCCAGCCCTCATTTTCTTGACTTTCCCTGATGTTAGGAAGTCAGAGCCTGGATGCCCCTTAATCGTCTCTTTAGATGATGTGTTAGTTTTCTCTTGCTGCTGTCACAAGTATCACAAAGTTAATGGTTTAAAACAACACAAATTTATTATCTTATACTTCTGAAGGTCAGAAGTCCAACATCGGACCTTAGGGGGGATATCAAAGCATCTGCAGATCCATGTGCCTTCTGAGGCTCAAGGAGAAATCCTTTCTTTGCCCTTTCCAGCTGTAAAGGCTGCCTGCATTCCTTGGTTCTGGGTCCCACGTCACTCCAACCTCTGCTTTCTGTCAGCACATTTCCTCTGGCTCTCGTCCTCTTGCCTGTATTTTATAAGGACCCTTGTGATTACATTGTATGCAAGCAGGTAATCCAGGATAATCTCCCCATGTCAAGGTCCTAACCTTAATCACATCTGCAAAGTCCCTTTTGCCGTGGAAGGTAGTCTGTTCACAGGTTCCAGCGATTAGGAGATGGACATCTTTGGGATGATCATTATTCTGTCTATTACCGATAGAGTCCTAATCCAGCCATACACTGAATTTGCTTTGTAATTTTACTTAGATTTACATACATAGGAAAACACCATTAATATTTTCTGCCTTTAAAACTAAAGTATGAAAGCAATAGCTATGTCCATGAAAAGAGACAAAAGAGGGTATTAGGGCAGATATATTTCTGTAATGATCTATTTCTTTAATTTTATAACCACTTGTCCTGGGTTAGTTTTTTTCTTTTCATACTTAAGCACCATCCATTCTCATATTTTCCATGCCTAGTCTTTAACTAGGATCCCCTTTCAGGCATTAGGAACTCCCTGTTCCAGGGTCGACGAGCTCCCCTATATCCTTGATCACACTGTCTTAAATGCCTCACTATGGTTAAAATTTGGTTTTGCACCAATACCACTGTTACCTCCATTGAACACAACTTCCCATCTTGTTTCCAGATTACTCACAGGGTTAGGAAGCATTGGTATATTATATTTCATGGTTACATCGCTATTTTGTCTCCAATACTTCTCTCAATACCGTATCTGTTTTGGAAGGAAGTGCAAGCCGTTCACTTATGTTTCTCTTTTCCCACCTTCTTTATTATTACCTATGAAAGTTCAGGATACTCTCTGCTTTCCTCAATCATTTCAGCATCTCAGATTTTTTTTTCTCTATTTCATCCACTGGCATCAATCTCAATAGTTACATATAAACTTTCCAACAGTCTAACCTCACAATTCTTACTCAGTCCCTAATTCCCTAACCGTCCCATGACTTCTCTCCTTGGCAGCTGAGCCCACTCAACCTCACTCACTGATTAGCACCAATCTTCCACGGTCGAAAGCCTGGGAGAAGGTCTGCAACACCATTCAGAGAGCTCAAAATCAGACCTCTTGCAGTTGAACTCTAACCTTATGTTTCAGTTCTAAAGCCGGGCTTCAACTTGATATCAAGAATTGGGAGGGAGTTGGGAAGGTGAAAAGGTGAAGGGATTAAGAAGGACAAATTGGCAATTATAAAAATAGTAATGAGGAGATAAAGTATAGCGCAGGGAATATAGTCAATGATACTGTAATAACTCTGTATGGAGTCTGGTAGAGATTAGGTGATCACTTTGCAAGTTATATAAATGTCTAATCAATATGTTGTATACCTGAAACTAATATGATACTGTGTGTCATTGAAACAATGTTTTAATGTTTAAAGTTAGAAAAAGAATTTACCAAGGAATAAGAGTGGCTTTTGTTTCATTTTCCTGCGTTAAATCCCTATGACAGTGTTCTGTTCGTACAGGCCTCCAAAGATCTTGACCTCTCTCTTTCCTCCAAAACTTCAGTCCAAGGATGGGACTTTACCTACAGCAAACTTTCATGGTACCTAAAACCTGCCTCTTTGCATTGCCTAAACTCTGAGTATTACCTGTGTCTAGTTTCCCACAGCCACAATCCACCCTGAGGCTGACATTCACTTGGATCCTGAATTTTATAAGTTTATGCATTTCTTGGCTATTATGTTCTGCCTGCTTGACGAGACATTCTCCCAGTACCAACAGAGACCCTGGCACCTACCTGCTCACTCAGGAAGACTGGTCCAGCTTCAATTCAGTCTGCCCCACAAAGCTGCAATGAACTTCTCTGTGATCAGCTATGAAATGAAATGTGATAATACCCCTGCCCCCCTTCACCACCTCCCAGCCAGCTTTCAACTACTCTCTCACTCTAATCAAACTACATTTTCCTTCTCCCTTTGTTCTTCAGTCTCTTAACATCTACCTCCCTCCACAGGCTCTCTGCTTTTCTTGCATCATTTGCGTCCCTCACATTCCTGATGGTGACTAATCCAAACATTTTCTATTCTCCTTAATTCCTTTCCCATTCTCTAAGATGAGCTAGCTTTTCACTGCTCTGAAACCAAATTCATCTGTCTTGAGCTTCCTCTTCTTTAATCCCATTGCTCTTTATTTTCATCTATCCATCTCTTTCCAAATTTAACCATATCACTTGTTCCTCCTCTGGTGGCTTTTGGGTCCTGGTTTTTCTTTTATGTTTCTGACCACTCCTGTGTCTTCCTTCTGCAGCCTAAGGCAATTCACAGCCTCTTTCTTCTCCTTCCAGAGCAGATCCTAGAGTACCTAATCCATCCCTTTAGCTTCATCTGTCACCCAAGGCAAATAGCTCTAAAATTTATATATTCTAGTCTTCGCCTGCTAGATGTTTGCATTCACATGTTCCAATTGAAAGTGTCCTTTCATCTAAACCTATCCAAAATTCAAACTGTGGGTTATTCTAGGGAATCTAAGTCTCCTCAGTGCCTTCCAGGAAAATCAGTTGCCATGTCCTAAGATTATCATGCTGTAATGCCTCTCCAAACTATACCCTCTGCACTATGTACACAGCTACTACTTTTGGCTTTTATTACCCATTTTGTAGACTCAGGTAATGATTGCCTCAGTTTCCCTTGGACAATCAGACTCCTGAAAGCCAAAAACAAAATGAAGTGAAAAGACACAAATTGAAGTAAGCTTTGGCTTGCTATCTCTTGTCCAGGCACATACATCAATCAGCTCAGGACCCTCTGTTGGACGCCTGCTAGAGATCTGTTATTTACAAGTTAAGTCTCAGTATTTTGCAACCCAAATCACATCCTCAGCACACCTGGAAATAGGACATCTTGTGTTCAGTGGCCATTGCTGCAGAAATCTTTTGTAGTTCTCACAGCCCCACTGAAAATTTCAAATGTGCTACTGTAGAAAGGGTTCTAGAACATGTGCAACATCGCTGCTTTGTTAGAGAGTGTTCTCCTAGCCTGTCCCACACACTATGACCCTCTTGTTCCACTGATACTCTGAACAGGCTTTTGCATCAGGGCCTAACAATACACAACACTATACAAGCCTTGGATACATGTGTAAGAATCAGCCCCACAAGCAGTAATCTCCCCGGCCTCCTACCTTTCCCTGCTTTAGCTCATTCTCTTCAGAAGATGGTTCCAGGCCCTTTCCTTTCCTGAAGCACAGCAGAGATTACATACCTTCTTTAAAAAGCTTTGTTGTTCACACTAATTATAGAATCCAATCCAAACTCATTTGCCTTGAGTCCACTTGGGTTGTTAAAACAAAATAGTACTAACTAGGTTTAAAAAAAAAAACTGAATTGATTTCTGGAGGCTGGAAGTCCATGATCGAGGTTGTCAGCAGGGTTGATTTCTTCCCAGGCATCGCTCCTAGGCTTGGAGATAGGAATCTCCTACTTTTGTCTTCACATAGACTTTCCTCTGTGTGCATGCACGTCTGAATTTTCTCTTTTTATAAGGACATCAGTCATATTAGATTAAGGCTCACTTTAATACCTTATTTTAACTTAATCATTTTGAAAGGTAGATTTGGCTTGATATGCAGAGACAGAGGTGCTGTAAAGATGGAATATTATGAGCCAAGCCTAGAGGCTCAAGGAAACCTCGGGGAATGACCAGTGGCCAGTTTGGCTGGCTAGAATTAGACATGGGAAGTAAAGTTGAATAGTTTGAGTCATGGACTGAAGTGGGTCTCCCAAAAATGTATATGTGGAAGTCCTAACCTCTAGTTACCTCAGAATGCAAGTGAATTTGAAGACAAGTTCTTTAAGGAGGTAATTAAGATAAAACGAGGTCTTTGATGTGGGTCCTAATCTGAATTCTGTCTTTAATAAAGTCAGCAAACACTGAAGTAGCCAGTAGTGAATGATTATTCTGAGGAAAATTCAGGATTAAGTTCCCGTGAGCCTCTGATCACAATATTTTCATTGACCAATCAATACATAACCTTCTTTTGTGTGTATTTCTATTTAAAGACACCTAATTTAACATATTGTCAATTCTAAAACATTGAGCTCACAGCCAACAGCACTATAACTCAATCTTTTTTTTGTTTTGTTTTGTTGGAAGTTTTTTTAAGCACTTTTATTGATTATGCTATTACAATTTTCCCAACTTTTTTCCCTTTATCCCCCCTCCACCCTGGTCCCCCAGCCCTCCCTCATTCCCTCCCACATTAGTTCATGTCCATGGGTTGTACATAGATGTTCTTTGAGTCTTCTGTTTCATTCCTGAACAAAACTTGTCTAACAAGTTTTTATATCTATAAGGCACATCTCAGCCCTCTTGTGCCAAGAAGTGTCCACTGAACAGTACTTCAACACTACACTTGGGCTATTTTAAACAAAAAAGCATAAAAATGTGGTACTAAATAGGCCTTAAAAAGTTACTTGTTTACAGTATAAGATGAGATAAGAAGGCAAACATCACCTTTGAATTCAGCTGGAGACATGCATGTTGGGTGACTCATACTTTTCGCTGCATGTTTATGAATGACTCCAGAAATGCTGCAAGAATTGAGCAACATGGAATTCATGAATAATGAGGAACAGCTGCACTATTAATCCCATTTTTATAGAAAAGGAAACTAAGACTCAAAGCAGTTAAGCTCTTCCATGAAATTATAGCTTGTGAAAGTGGCACAGCCAGGTTTCAAACTCCACTTAGTAGAAGAAGCAGTGTTTTTTGTCTAGACGAGTCAGGATAGGGTACCGCGCGCTGAGGGAATTCGTCAAGCACACTGATATGGAGGCTGCAAACAGAGAAGAGTTGCTGCAAAAACTTGCCAGTGACATGAAGCGTGCTTTCTGGGAATGGTACCAAAGTATTAGTAAATAGCATTTCACACTGTAAACAAAACAGAGCATTGTTAGAAGTACAGTACTAATATATTTATCTGCTAGCTCCAAAGTCCAAGTGATCAAAATCCACAGTCTTTGTTTCTGCAGAGTTTATGTTGTCATCTTCTCAATGCAATTCTGTTAAAAACAAACAAACTTCATTCACACCCAGGCATTACGTAGTATAGGAAAGCATAATCAGAGGCATATTATTCAAAGAATTAGTTGTCAATTCTGTAAAGGGGCCTTCATGCACCAGAGGCATAGTAATTCTATATCACAACAAACTATTTTTGAAAAAAATAACATTTATCTATCAAAAAAATCTATGGAGCTACCCATGTGTACTGAATATCATGTGAGATACTGAGCAACAATGGTGACTGTGGAACACTTTCTGCCTTGGCTGTATTCACAGAACAATACCTGAGACAGGTGTAAAAATAATTGTGTGTACCTGTGTGTGCATGTCCACTGGAGGTTCCTCTCTGTTCTCTCTGCCCCTGATATGCAGATTTGCACAGCTGCTGAGAGCTCTGAGAACTCAAGCCATCAACTCCCTTAGGGCTCAGATACATACAACATATCAGCTGATATGGGGATGTCAAAAGCCAAATTACAACGAAATTTAAAGACCTCTGAGAGATAATTCACCTGAGACAAGAAGGAGTCAGGAATGATAAGCAAAGGCAATAAGAGGTTCTGGAAGCCTCAGGAAAACAGAGCTCTGTCTTGAGCCTACATTCAGGGCCACCACCCAGGCATCACATGCTCCTGAGTTTCTTCCTGTCTCACTGAACTTCCCTTTGCAGAACTTCTCCTTCCAACTTCTGTAAGTGTTCTAGGACTTAGTCCTCTAATCTCTTTTCTGTCTCTTTTTAATCCCTAAGAGATTTCATCCAACCTTGGGGTTTTACATTCAGTTAAGGCTCTAGGAGGAAAAAGCATGCATGCTCAAATTAAGATAAATCAAACAGGGTTCACTAAAGGGACTGCAGTAGTCCTTCCTCATCTGCAAGGCATCCATTCCAAGACCCCCAATGGATGCCTGAAACTGCAGATACTACTAAACCCCACATATGCTGGTTTTTTTTTTTTTTCCTGTACTTACATACCTTTTCACCTAAAGGAAGCACTCTACACTTCTTTGTCATATTGGAATTGCCAGCATCACCACTCCTGTGCTTGGAGCTATCATTAAGTAAAATAAGGGTTACTTGAACACAAGCACTATGCTACCACAAAAGTAGATCTAATAACCCAGCCAGCGACTAAGAGACTAACAGGTGTGGAGTGTTTACAACCTGAGGATGTGTTAGACAAAGGGATGATTCATGCCTGGAGTAGGATAAATCAGGCTGCCATGAGATCTTTATCACACTACTCAGAGTGGCATGCGATTTTAAGCTTATGTATTGTTTACTTCTGGAATTTTCCATTTAATATTTTTGGACTGCGGCTAACTACAGGTAACTGAAAACAGGGGCAGTGAAACCAGGATGGGAACTACTGCACTTACAAAGGTGTAAGGATGGCAGCAGTCTGAGGGTAGAAAGGGGAGGGGACGTTACCACCCAAGGACCTCATGAGGTGAAGGGAGTGAGCAGTTACTGCATCTGGGGAGAAAGAGCCATGTGGAGACCTGTCTGACTGGAACTGTGAATTTGAGACAGGACTCAGATAACTGAGGGGGAACTGCCGGAGGGGGCTAAGGGGATAAACCATCTCACTTTGATCTCCTCCCTTCTAATCAGCTGCGAGCTGGCTGATCTAACTGGGAACCAGAGGGTTGGGTTTTATTGACTTAATCCATACAGGTTAGTCTGCATGGAGGCAGAGAACAGGGCGGAGAGGTATGGAGAGAGAATCTGGAGGGCCTACAGATATCCAGCACACTATCACATGGTGAAAGCTCCCAACTTTTAAACCATTCGAGTTGAATCACAATGGCCTACTGGGCATCTCTTGAATTTTCACTTGATTGTCCCATGCCCTAGCCTGGTTCCTGTCTGTCTCTTCCAGTTTCACCACCATTCACTTGGTTCCTTAGGTCCAAATCTAGCTTTCCTCCCTGAATCCTTTATTTCTCTAAAATTCAATGCATGAGAAAGTTATGTCAGCTTCACTTTTAATGAGTGTCCAGAATCTGGATCCATCTCATCAGCTCCTCTGCTTCCACCCTAGTCCATACCCACATCAACGCTTGCTCATACGACTGCAATAGATTCCACTTCTATTGTTACCACTGTAGTCTGTTCTACTGTGGCCACAATAGGTCTACACAATAGCTGGAGTGAGCTTTCTCTAGTCATTCCCTAACCCTTCAACTTGTCTAAATTTTTTCCCCCGCAACTATCTCCACTTAAATGTCTATTATATGTTTATTCATTTATTTGTTTATTGTCATTTTCTGCATTAAAATTTAGGCTCCATGAAGGCAGGGATCTTCTTATCTATTGAGTTGTCCTTTCAGTTGAATAGACTATTTCATTCAAGAAAAAAATAAATAATACCTCTGCAAAAATCATTGTTAAAAGAATGAGAAGACAAGCCACAGACAGGGAGAAAATATTTGTGAAAGATATATCTGATAAAAGACTGTTGTCTAAAATATACAAAGTACCTTTAAAATTCAACAGTAAAAAATAAAGGACTTGATTTAAAAATGGGCAAAAGACCTGAACAGATGACTAATCCAAGAAGATATACAGATGACAAATAAGCATATGAAAAGATGCTCAATGTCATCTGTCACTGGGAAGTGCAAAATAAAACAATGAGATGTCACTACATACCTATTAGACTGGCTCAAATCCAAAACACTGGCAACATTAAATGCTGACAGGGATGTGGAGCAACAGAAATTCTCATTCACTGCTGGTGGGAATGCAAAATGGTACAGCCACTGTGGGAGACAATATGGTAGTTTCTTACAAAACTAAACATGCTCTTACACACAGCAATTGTGTTCCTTGATGTTTACCCAAATGAGTTGATATTTATATCCGCACAAAAACCTGCGCGCAGATGTTTACCTCATCTTTATTCATCGTTACCAAAACCTGGAAGCAACTAAGATGTCCTTCACTAGATAAATGGATAAAGTGTAATATGACCGGTCAATGAAATATTTATTCAGTGCTAGAAAGAAATGACCTATCAAGCCATGAAAAGATGTGGAGGAAACTTAAATGCAAATTACTAAATGAAAGAAGCCAATCTGAAAAGACAACATACTGTATGATTCTGACATGCTAGAAAAGATTAAATTATAGAGACAATGAAAGGATCAGTTGTGTCCTGGCTGGTGTGGCTCAGTGAATTGAGCACCAGACTACTAAGCAAAGGGTCATTGGTTCGATTTCCAGTCAGGACACATGCCTGGATTGCGGACCAGGTCCCCAGTAGGGGGCACATAAGAGGCAAGTACACATTAATGTTTCTCTCTCTCTTTCTCCCTCCCTTCCCTTCTCTCTAAAAATAAATAAAACCTGAAAAAAAAGAGAGAGAGAGAGAGAGAGAGAGAAAGGGTCAGTGGTTACCAGGGGACAGAGGAGAGGGAAAGATGATTACGTAAAAAACAGTATTTTACAGCAGTGAAAGTATACTATATACTTAGTATACTATATTTTAAAGGGTTACTAAAAGGTTACTTAAGGGTTACTTAGTATACTATACTAAAGGGTTAGTATACTATATTTTAACAGGGGCCAGCTTCATGAGAGTGCAAACTGTGCAGTCGAAAAAGCCCTGTGCTTCTACCCAAAGCAATCTATAGAGTCACCCAATTCCTATCAAAATTCTAATAATGGGACAGTGAAACAAGATGGCAGCCACCACAGGCTTCAGGGTACAAGTCCCTCACAATTTTCAATGGTTGGAAGAACTCAAAGAAAGTCAGAAAGGACTAGGAGATGGCACAATTAGCTTGGGTCCAGAAGATGATGAAGACATGACACTTGCCAGATGGACAGAGATGATCATTGGGCCTCCAAGAGCAATTTATGAAAACCAAATATGCAGCGTTAGGACTTCTGGCCATGATGGAGGCATAGGTAGACACACCGTGCCTTCTCCCACAACCAAAAAAAGGACAACAACAAATTAAAAAACAAAAACACCCAGAACTGACAGAAAATTGAACTGTATGGAAGTCTAACAACCAAAGAGTTAAAGAAGAAACATTCATCCAGACCAGTAGGAGGGATGGAGATGGGCAGCCCGGCAGAGAGAACTTGAGGCAAGGCAGCAGCTTGTGGACCAGGGCGGGCAAGGCAGTGGTTGGTGGCCTGGGCAGTTCCACATTCGCATGCAGATAAACTGGGAGGAACAACTGGAGAGCTAGACAGACTGTGCAACCGAGGGTTCCAGTGCAGGGAAATAAAGCCTCAAACCTCTGACTGAAAAACCTGAGGGTTGTGGTGGCAGAAGAAACTCCCAGCCTCATAGGAGAGTTTGTTGGAGAGGCTCACAGGGTCTTAGAATGTACACAAACCCACCCACCTGGAATCAGCACCAGAAGGGCCCAAGTTGCTTGTGGGTAGCAGGGGAAATGACTGAAATACGGCAGAGAGTGGAGCAAGTGGCATTGTTCCCTCTCGGATCCCTGCCCCACAGACAGCATCACAATGCAGAGATGTGGGTTGCCCCGCCCTGGTGAACACCTAAGGCTCCGCCCCTTTCTATGTAACATGTACACTGAGACAAAAAAATATAGTCCAAATGAAAGAGCAGATCAAAGCTCCAGAAAAATATAACTAAGCAACAAAGAGATAGCCAACCAATCAGATGCACAGTTCAAAACACTGGTAATCAGGATGCTCACAGAATTGGTTGAATATGGCCACAAATTAGAGGAGAAAATGAAGGCTATGAAAAATGAAATAAAGAAAAATGAACAGGGAACCAACAGTGACAGGAAGGAAACCAGGATTCAAATCAATGGTGTGGACTAGAAGGAAAAACAAACATTCAACCAGAACAGAATGAAGAAACAAGAATTCAAAAAAATGAGGAGAGGCTTAGGAACCTCCAGGACATCTTTTAATGTTCCAACATCTGAATCATAGGGGTGCCAGAAGGAGAACAGGATGAGCAAGAAATTGAAAACTTATTTGAAGAATTAATGATGGAGAACTTCCTCAATCTGGCAAAGGAAATAGACTTCCAGGAAATCTAGGAAGCTCAGTGAGTCCCAGAGAAGTTGGACCCAAGGAGGAACACACCAAGGCACATCATAATTACATCACCCAAGATTAAAGAGGAGAGAATTTTAAAAGCAGAAAGAGAAAAGAAGAGCGTTACCTACAAAGGAGTACTCATAAGACTGTGAGCTGATTTCTCAAAAGAGACCTTGCAGGCAAGAAGGCTGGAAAGTAGTCTTCAGAGTCATAAAAGGCAAGGACCTACATCCAAGATTGCTCTACCCAGCAGAACTATCATTTAGAATGGAAGGGCAGATAAAAATGCTTCCCTGATAAGGTCAAATTAAAGGAGTTCATCATCACCCAGCCCGTATTATATGAAATGTTAAAGGGACTTATCTAAGAAAAAGATAAAAAATATGAACAGTAAAATTTCAACAAACTCAGATATTAACAACCGCATCTAAAACAAAAGCAAACTAAGCAAACAACTAGAACGAGAACAGAATCACAGAAATAAAGGTCACATGGGGAGTTATCAGCAGGGGAGTGAGACAGGGAGAGAGGGGGAAAGGTACAGAGAATAAGTAGCATAAATGGTATGTAGAAAATAGATAGGGGGAGGTTAAAAATAGCATAGGAAATGTAGAAGCCAAAGAACTTGAAATGGGACAACTGTAATAGCATCATCAATAAAATATATTTAAAAATATATACAGTCTTAAAATAGAATATGCACCTAAATACTCAGGAGCACCCCTCTTTGTGAGATTTGTAACAAAAATTAATGTGAACAGAGTAAATAGTTCCAATGGAGTAGTGGACCCAAGGCCATTAGTGCTAGCAAAATGGCAGAATTCATATAACATCAAAGTTGTCCTGCAGGAGCTCTGGCACCTAATGATGTCTAAAGAAAATATGAAACTCCCTCAGCCACTTGAAGGACAGTGTTACAGCAATTAATCAAAAGAAAAGCCACAGGCCCACCCTTCCCCCCATTTGATGTAAGCAGTCCTCATTTTCCACAGTAGTAAATTTTCTAGATATATCTTGTAGACCTCAAAGTACTGGAAAGGAAACTCCCATTCAAAGGCAGTTTATCTTAAGATACTGTAAATGATACTAATTTTGTCCATTTGAAATATATAAGTTGTGCTATAACAAAAAACATTCTAATGATATATTTCATAGAACTAGGACAAATATTTCAAAAATTTATATGGAACCATGAAAGGCCCTGAATAGCAATAGCAATCTTGAGAAGGAAAATTAGAAGAATCACATTACTTGATATCAAACCATACTATAAGACCACAGTGATGAAAATAGCATGGTACTGTCATAAAACAGACACATAGATCAATGGAACAGAATAGAAAGTCCAGAAATAAACCCACACCATTATAGTCAATTAATATTCGACAGAGGAAACAGGCACATACAATGGGCTAAAGATAGTTTATTCAATAAATGGTGTTGGGAAAACTGGACAGATACATGCAAAAAAAAAAAAAAAGAAACTAGACCACCTTCTTACACCACACACAAGAATAAATTTAAATGGATCAAAGATAAATGTTAGACCTGAAACCATAAAAACTGTAGAGGAAAAAAGGTAGCAAAATCTCAGACATTTTATCAGATGTATCTCCCCAGGTAAAGGAAACAAAAGAAAAAAACTAAATAAATGAGACTACATCAAACTAAAAAGTCTTTGCACAACAAAGGAAATCATCAACAAAATAAAAAGACAACCCACAGAATAGGAGTACATACTCATCAATACATCTGATAAGGTGTTAATATCCAAAATTTATAAAGTACTTACAAAACACAAGACCAAAAAAAAAAAAAAAAAAAAAAAAAAAAAAAAAAAAAAAAAAAAAAAAAAAAAAAAAAAAAAAAAAAAAAAAAAAAAAAAAAAAAAAAAAAAAAAAAAAACAAAACCAAAAACAAAAACAAAACCCCCAAACTACCCAATTAAAAAATGGACAAAGGACCTGAATAGACATTTCTCCAAAGAGGATATACAGATGGCCAATAGACATAAGAAAAAATGCCCAGCATCACTAATTATCAAAGAAATGCAAATTAAGACCACAATGAGATATCATCTCACAGCTATTAGAATGGCTATCATCAATAAATCAACAAATAAGTGCTGGTGAGGATGTGGACAAAGGGGAACCCTTTTGCACTGTTGGTGGGAATACAGACTGGTGGAGCCACTGTGGAAAGCAGTATGGAGATACCGCAAAAAAATTAAAAATGGATCTATCTTTCAACCCAGCTATCCTACTTCTGGGAATATATCGAAAGGAAACAAAACACTAATTCAAAAGAACGTAAGCACTACTATGTTCATGGTAGTGTTACTTACACTTGCTAAGATATGAAAGCAGCCCAAGTAGATGAGTGGATGGAACAACTATGGGATATTTACACAATGGAATATTACTCAGATGTAAAAAAAGAAGAAAATTTTACCTTTTGTGACAGTATGGGGGGACCTGGATAACATTATACCAAGTGAAATAAGCCAGTTAGAGAAAGGTAAATATCGTATCATTTCTTTCTGGAATCTAATGAACAACCTGAACTAACAAAGAAAATGGGGACAAACTCGTAGATGGAGAGTAGGATGACAGCTAAGGGGTGGGAAGCTTAGAGGGTGGAAGGACTGAGCAAAAAGGAAAAAGGACTCATGGACACGAACAACAGTGTGGTGATTGCTGAGGGGCTGTGGGGAGGGGTGCATAAAGGGACTAAATGGTAGTGGAAAAAATGCAATAAAGATTAAATTTTTTTAAAAGGAAAAACAAAAAGCCTTATGCTTAGAAGGGTTCTGCACTTAGTTTAATGCTTGGCTGTCACCATCTTGGAATTCTTAATAAATTTTTTAAAATTATATTTTGTTGTTTATGCTATTACAGTTGTTCCAAAATTCCCCTTTTACCTCCTCCACACAGCCTCTCCGCCCACAATTCTTAATACATTTTGAACAAGGGTCTTGCATCTTCATTTTTCACTGACCCTTGAAAATTATGTACCCTGTTCTGATTTTGCCTTTCATCCCTGGAGGTACTGTATTGCGATTACATGCTTGAAGTTGGGGAAAAGATTTGACAGAGGAAAAGTAAATGCTGGGCACACTAATACTACAGGCACTGAACATAGGCACTTGCAGTTTGAAGGATGAATGAATTCCTTGGGACAGGTCAAGGGAGGAGCCTCTTAGAAGTTATCAGCCCTATTACAAGGCTCTTAAAAATACTTTCAGAAATCACAAGAGCAGTTGCCTATGGAGGATAAATGGGGTGGGGATTAAATGGGAAGTGGCATATGGGAACTGTCTAGGCTGACAGTAATGTTTTATATCTTGACAGGAGGTATTATGCATTTTAAGAAACTCAGCAAATGTACACTTAAAATTTGTGCATTTCATTTTTTCTAAATGTTGTATCAAAAGAAATTATTGAATTGTAGTTGATGATATTCATGCAAAAATATTTAGGGGGAAGTATATTCATGCCTATAATTGTGATGTTTGAGTTGCATCAAAAAATGAGATAGATGAAGGTATGAATAAAGGGACAAATGGATGGATAGACAGACAGATAGGCAGATAAATATGTGATAAGGCCAGTAAAGTAAAATGCTAATGGCAGACTGGAAGACTCTGGGTGATAGGTATACAGGTGGTCATTATAAAATGCTGTCAACTTTCTATGACTAAACTTTTTTTAAATAATAAACTGTTGGGAAAATATACTTGCAAAAGAAAAAGGCAGTTTCCATTTGTTTATGAGATTTACTAGTGCCAACATTTTAGTAGACTTGGCAGTTACTGAGACAGAACAACTAAGCCAACAGTTGAGTTGTGCTTTGCTTAAATTAAAAACTCAAAGATGCTCTTTCAGATTTGCAACTCCATAAAAAGTTTATGAAGAATGCTTGTAAAGTGGAGGATTGCTTGTGCTCATCTTAAAGCCATTTAGTGCTTGCACGTGCCTACGAATTCTAAGTCCTCAGAATGATCTATAATGCATGGAGTGCATGCTCTCAGCAGTGTTTTTCCTCTTTTCTTGACGTCAGTTGGCATTTGTAAGGGTTGCCGGGGTAATGACCAGACACATCTAAAGACAAGCCTGCAAGAAAGAACTGCATACTTATTTTTTCCCTTTCAGCATCAAATACATTTAAAATTCATAACACATTCAGTTTGATGAAATTCTACTTCACAGGAAAACCAGACTTCAGAGTAAAGAACTCCCCCATGAACTCCCCTTCTCTGCAGTCCTTCTTTTAATTACTGGATTTAAAAAAAACTATTGATGGACTTTTATATATGCTACAGTTTTTATCTGGGGGAAAGTTGTGAGGAGGTGCTGGTTGTATTTCATAAAATCATTCTGGTAAAATCAGTAGAAAGACCTAGTTTGCCTCACATGCAGGCATGGGACAAATTGGGATCTGTTCAAACGGTAATATTTCATATTCCTTGGAAAGTGAGTGATTTTTAAAAGTTAGGAAATAATACTGGGGGGTTATCAATGAACATGGTTAACTGATATGTTTCTAATATAACAGGTCACACTCACACTAATTTCAACTTTTATATCCACAAAAGTGGAAGTTTTATAACTTTCATGTTAGCAAGTATGTTTTTATTTTGTGGCAGCAATAAATTAACACCTGTGAGTTGAGAAGAAACCCCATCATAGTTAAGCTGAATTTCATTCTCTTTTGAAATAAACTCAGCCTAATGTTAGAAAATTAAGTGCTGCCATGCATCTCAGGTGTTATATTTCTGTTGGTTATTCTTCTATTTCCAAATAAGTTTTTACTATTGTATACTCTGAAGTATATATATTTTGGCATTAATGAAATTCACTTATTTACTTTTCAAATAAAATTGGAAACATTAAACAAATGTTGTTTTCTAGGGAACTCCTTTGGTAGACACAGAAACCTGTTTATGTTTGAATAAACAGTTGAAAGTATTTTACATGAGAAATAGGAACTTTTGTTCTTGGGCACACTTCCCTCTAGCATGCCAACTATAGAGGGTCAGGAGTACATCTGCCTTCGAACACTTTTAAATTTCCTAAATAACCCATTGTGGATTTTATGATTGAATATAAACCCTTCCCTTTTTTTTTTTTTTTTTTTTGACAATTTCTATATTTGGCCTGCATCACTTTTTGGACAAAAGATTCTATAAATTTAGCACCATGTGTGTAAGATTGTACATAATGTTTTTGTATGCATCTTGAAATTACTGGATTCTAGGTTCATATCAGGTGTACTTTTGGTGTGAGATTTGATGAAGAATTCTGTGTCCAATCACCCAGCTGACTTTTTTTCTGTCTTCTGGGGATGGAATCATTCCCACTGTCCTGAGTCTTCACTACAAGCCTCAGGCTCAGAGTACAAGTCCCTGGAGGTCATTCTCTCTCCTTTGTTTTTCCGTTTGTGCTTGTTTTCATTTTGTTTTGGAATTTCTACTTGGGAACTTCCCCAGCTTCATAATGTCTTCCTTGAAAGTAACCAGCATTTTATATGTGCAAACAGATTTTAGTTCGATCCTTAAAACAAATGAATGGATTAATATGTTGCATGGTAACATCTTCATGGGGTGGAAAAATTGCTGGCATGGGAAAAAGGGCAGGGGAGGGAAATTTTACAATTTGAAATACCCACTGGGTTGTGTTAGCTTTCTCAAAATTTCTGAACCTCTGTTTTGCTTGAATTTTCAGGGTAAGAGGCATCTACCAATGAATCCTTTATGGGGAACTTTATGACAGTGAATGAGTCACTGAGTATTGATTGAGACCCTGCTTTGTTGCCTGGCACTGCACTGAAATCTTTCAGTATTTGTGCCTTCCTGTGGCGTCCCCAAGTATCAAGTTTCAGAGACCACGTGAAGAAAACCAGTATCGCCCTAGCTGGGTGGCTAAGTTGGTTGGAGTGTTGTCTCGTGCACCAAAAGTTTGCAGGTTCAGTTCCTGGTCAGGGGACATACTTAGATGGCAGGTTCGATCCCTGGTGGGGGTGCATATAAGAGGCAGATCCATGTTTCTTTCTCTCTCTCTCCCTCTCTTTTAAAAGAAAATCAATAAATGTATCTCAGGTGAGGATTTAAAGAGAGAGGGAAAGAGAGAGAGAAATAGAGTAAAACAAAGACTCTCCTCACAGAGTTCTTGAGAATTAAATGAGATAACAATTATAAAACATTTACTGCAGCTCTTGGCATGTGAAAATTGCTAAATAAATGTTAGGTATTATGATTATTATTTAGGAAGGCTTTATCAAGTGTATTTCTAGGTGTCAAAGGCTGTCAATTCCTACTTTTATGTCTCTCCATACAAATGCTGGAAATTCTGGGCACAATTCCTGTATCTCCCAACTTTGTCTTCACTCTATCTGCACTCAGCATCTTTTCAACCTTTCTGCAACAATGGGAGAGGATCTCTGGCTAATATCTGGCTTAGGTCTGTAAGAGAAAGTCTTCCAGGCTGAGAACAACTAGAAATCTTTGGCTCCAGGCACCCTGCCCTCCTCTCCCTCTCCCTCCCCCTCCACTCTTTCCGGCCAGGAGAAGTCATTGACTCCACACTTCCTGCCTTGCACTGCAAACACTCCCTCCAGCTGCTGTCTGCATTCACTCTATGTTTAACTATTTCATTGCTAAAGACCCTTTTCCCAGAACGGTGTACATACTTACAACATTCTTGTCCTCTGAGTCAAATAATTGTTCGCAGATTTTTTTCCTCCATTTCCCACAAGCCTCCTTATGTTCCCTACTCTGCGAAGTCCATTTGTACCATTCATATGTAAAGTTAATTTTTTTGATGTTGTTAATTCTGAGAATGGTGCCAAAAATATTTTTTCTACAGCTCAGAACTGTTTATTGAGAATCTTCTATGTGTGTAACACTGTAATTTACTTATCACCTAAGGAATTGCTCAACAAGGAAAAGGGAGAGGAAGAGTTTGTTCTCTGGTTTTCAAAGTTTATGCAACAGACCAAGAAAATTCAGTCTGGAGCATAACTTGACAGGGTCTTGGCACAGAAGCATAGTTCAGGCTTTTGCAATAAAGATAATAAAGACAGTGTTGAGTTTGAGAGAGAATAAAATAGAGATCAATAAACCACTCAAACAAAGCTTTATAGAGTGGCTCTCAAAGGGGCAAAGGGTATCCTTAGCTTTATGGGCCAAGAAACTCCATTTTTGGTTTAGACATTAGACTCTTGTGAGAAATATTTGGTCAGATATCTGCAAATTGAAGTGTAAAACGTTTTCTCTTCAGTGATACTGGGGTAGAGACAAGCAAAGAAAGCTTGAATTCAGTTTAAAGCCAAATACTAATACCTTGCTGTTGACTTCCAACATCACATGTAGCACATAGTTTCCCCACAGAACTTATGTTCTATTTAAATTTTGAGTTGCCTCTGAAAATAAGTAAACTGTCTTCAACACATTGTCAGTTGGTAATACTTCTTATTAGGATGTTAATAATAAGGACAAATGTCTAGGTAAACTAGGCCAATTCCACTTGTAGCAATCTGAGCTCTGAATATTCTAGCTATAAAAACCTGGGACAAGTTTCTTAATTAACTTTGTGCCTGGTTCCTTTGTCTGTGAAATGGGATAATAATAGTAACTACCTGACAGGATTGTTGTGAGAATTAAATGAAGCAATACAAGAAGAGCACTTAGAATAGTGTGTCTGCCACATTGTAAGCACTTAGTATTAACAGCTACGTTAATTTTATTGCTATTTTTAAGTCATTTTACCTGAAATCACTCAGTGTGCTGAGAGTGGCTTTGGAGCATTTGTATAGACATTCGTATTCTGTAAAGGAGAAGGGGTGTTCCATACCAGGCAGTGTACGGTATAACAATAAAACACAGCACAGAGTCAGTCTCTTTTTTAAATGCAGAAGCAAGGCATGAAGGCATAAGAACAGTTTCATCATTAAAAACATGACCACTTGAAACTCTATTCTTTAGTAAGAACCAAGAAACGTTCTAAACCAAATGCTAAACTCTGTATTAGTTTGTTTGGGCTGCCTCAATAGAATACCACAGACTACATGCCTTAAACAACAGAAATTCCTGGTTTTTTTTTCATGGTTCTGGAGGGTGGAAGTCCAAGATCAAGGTGCTGGCAGGGTTGATTTCTGGTGAGGACAGAAATCCTTGGCTTGCAGGTGGCCACCTCCTTGCTGCATCCTCACTTGGTGCACATATGCTCCTACTGTCTGTGGTATTAAAAAATATTTAAGTATCTGTAATGCAATCCATTTTGAAATATCATTTTTACCACATATTGAGCCTGCAACTTATTTTTTATTCTGGCCTTTACTGCTACATGGAAAGCTATCCCAGAGTTCCAGAGGAAAAACAGAAATAGTTTTTGAAATTAAAAAAACATAGAATCTAAGTGATAATTAGGATAAAATAGAGTAAATGATAACATGGTTGGGAAAAAAGGTAAAACCTATTTTAGAACATACCTTTAGGATGTTATGCATACCTTTAGGATTATTTATACAAAGCTGAATCACACACACATACCCCTTGTACTAAGAGAAGCTACAGATATTTATGCTCATCACACTTAATAACACATATGCATAGAACCTAGAACTGTGGTTGGTTACTTTTACTCTGAACATAAAGTAGAAATGAGTCCAGAGAAAACATGAAGTGTGCTTTCCCAGAGTCCAATCCTGCCATAGAACACAGTGAATGTTGTCCTCTGGGAGAGAGACAAGCCATTTAAATTCAGAGAACAGATTCTTAACACTGGCAAGATATTTTTAGCTCAAGCTGTAGCTTAATTTGGAATCCAACCAGTTGAGGTCTTGCCTTTTTCTTGGATTGTTTTTTTTTTTTTTTTAGTGGCAGGAGATAGCTCTACATATGGAGAAAGAGTTCTCCAAAAGTAGCATTTTAAATGTTCTTGAAGAATATATATTTTAAAACAGGTTGAAAATAATGTTCATGTTAAAGCTCTGAACATTTTTTTTTAAGCTATCAACTGTTTTTAGAGTTGTGGTGTATGGCCCTAAAAAAAAAAAAAAAAAAAAAAAAAAAAAAAAAAAACAAGAAAGAAAGATGCTTTTAATTGGTTTATTCAGCTACAGTTCTAACAGGATATGCCCACTTGCACAGCCACCTGATAGAATGGCAATGCTACCTGATAGAATAGCAATACTGCCTTGATGCCAGGTGCCTGGCCTGGGAGGCCTGACCCGGATAAGGATGTGGGGAGTTTCTGGGCTTCCTGGAGACTATGCTACTGATGCTCTAAAGGATCCCCCTGGGCTTAAAGGGTAGCTGATCCTGTCAGCCATGATGGCTTGTCTGCTGCAGGGATCCCTGCTCTTGACTATCCTTCAGAGTAGTCTAAATTCAAATTCTAATAAAATTAAAAAAAAAATTAATCCCCCAAGTTACACCAGCCACATTTCAAATGCTCAGTAGCCACATCTGTCCAGTGGGCTACTATATTGGAAAGTGTAGAGCCTTTCTTTCCATCATGACAGAAAATTCCATTGGCTAGCACTAGTCTGCACCAATGCCAAAATAACATTAGGCACTTTTGTGAAAAGCACCAGACAGGGAGTTAAGAGACTCAGAATATGGTCTTATTCCCCCCTCTATTTTTTTCTTGACAAACACACAAATATGAGGCTTAGGCTTACTATGTACCAAGTGCTGTTTTAAACTCTTAAAAATATCATCTCATCCTTATAATAACCTCAGGGGCTGGTACAATTATCCTTATTTTCCAGATGAGGATACTAAGGCACCGAGACATGAAGTAAGTGGTAGAACCCAGATATGAACCCAGGCATTCTGCCTTCAGAGCCTATGGTCTTAACCACACTTACTATTGTGTTTATGAAAATCCATGTGATTTGAGGGAATTGCTTCACCTCACTCATCAAATGAGGAAAGCTGGCTGAATGCCATCTAAGATCCTTTCCGCTGACAATGGTCTAGGATTTATTCACAGTTGTTGTTGAGTGCCTGCTCTTGGTGAGGAGTACATTAGATGCTGCATATACATCACAAAAAAAGCAGACATGGTCCTTGTCCTCATAGATAGATGAGCAAATATTAATCAAACACATAAGTAAAATACACAGACAAGTGCAATGGGAAGCAGTTTGACAAAGGATTGGCTTTCAGCACTGAGAGTGTTTAATGAGATTTGACTCAGGCAAAGAAGCCAGACTGGCTCTTTTGAGCAGGCAGAACTTGCTCGAATCGAGCAGCACAGCCAAGAGGAGGGCAGATCAGGGAGCCTCCATTGCCCTGGCTGCTGTCCAGCAGTGTGGGTCAGCTGTGTCCATGTACCTTCATGGACGTGTGCTCACCATGGGTCTCTGTGGGGAGGGACAGGGGTGGGAGGGTGAGGTTGGAGACAGGGACACAGAGAAACAAAATTTGCCCTTCCTCAGGGCACTCTTCTCTCTGATTAGCCCAGATTCATGTCTCCTGGGCAACCAGGGCATGTGCCTACGTCAGAGTTAAAAATGGAACACAGGCTAACATCTGTAATAGGGACCAAAAATAATTTGGGTTTCAGCCTGTACGCAGCTTGCACAAAGGGGATAGTTGAGCACATGCCTATGTCAGGAATGTCAGCATGTGACAGGAAAATGTGTGCAAAATCTCAGCTAGGGAATCGAGGCAGGAAATTTCAGGTGAGAAAATTATTTGCATCAGGGCTTTTGACTTCACTCCAGAAAGAGCACTGATTCTCAACTTTCTGGGTGGGAAATTTTGATAAAGAAAAAACAATCACAGGAAAGAGAAGAGCAATTAGGAACCCCATTCTGAAGAGGCTTCTTTTCCTTCTCTCATTTTTCTGCTGTAGGTTTTCCCCAAGGCTCCATCTTCAGTGTCCTTCACTTCAGCAAATTCATTCCACTTCATGGCATTAATCAGCTCATCAGTAGATGGTGCAAATGCAGACAGAAGGCCAAAAGAGAGATATCCTACTCTGGCTTTGAACCTGGATACTAGGAAGAAAAATTGCCTTCCTAGGGTTAACCACCGAACAAGGGCAATGGCTCAGAAGAGTGATTGATCCTAAAGAGGTACCTTAAAATCCAGGGTGCAAACTCAATACCTACAGTGACAAGTGACAGAAATGCGGGACCCAGGCTGGGTGGAGTCCGTGGTGAACTGAGGATTGTGCACTGCTACCATTACTCTGCTAACTGTTGCTTGATTCCTTTTTTCTATTTTTCTTTTCTCCCTGTTTTTAAAAGAGAGGTCAGAAATCTGAATTTTCATGGGAAACATGGTTATCTAATGCTATATGTTAAGTGGCACAATATGTCTGCAGGGACAGACGTGGTCTTTTGCTGCTAAGACTTAATAGTCTTGTTATATCTAAAGAAAGAATTTGTCTGTGAGAAGGGAAGTGGCCTGAAGAAAAGCATAATGAAGGGAAGGTGAACAAGAGTGAACAGAGGCAATGGTTCTCTAATTCTGCAATACCAGATGAGAAGGGAAAAAAAAAAACCGCTTCACGTAGCAAGTGCATACCGAGTCTTGTGCGTGGAGACGTAAGCCCCAGATGATCATGGATTGATAACATCAGCCACTAGGATCAACCAGCTAACTCTGTCCCACTGGTTTGGTTCACAGCGTGCTACTTCTGCTTGTAATTTGGTTTCCCAAGATCTGTCCACAGATAGAGAATGCAAATATGAATATCCACTTTACTTGATAGGTTTATTTCACTTTCTAAAATAATAAATGTGTATTCTAATTGTACAAGGTTATCTCTTTTAGTTAAACCAAGTGTGTCCTCCAGGACCTCCTCATCTAAAATATGCTTGAAAATGAAGTTTCTGTGTGATGATCATATATATTATCAGGTCCTAGATCTGGAACCACGCATCCCTCCAGGGATGCTTCTGCAGTGGGAAATGGTATTTAAAGGCTACAATCTGTGCTGTCATTCCATCCAGGACTTTTCAGTGGTCAGAGCTCAGAAATACATATTTCTGGAAATTAAAAAAATCACAGGCTCATACTCATATTTCCAATTCAAATTTAACATTATAAGGGATACACCCAACCCATATATATCTGTGGAAATGATTCCCAGTAATAGTTATTTGCTTTATCTTGCAATATAAAAAATAGTTTCAAAATAATACTAATATTACTGTTAACAATAAAAGTATTTAATGCATGGTTTATGATTTCTTTGAAGCTCTATTTGTTCTTAAAATATATTTCCACTGAGGACATATAGCTAAAATACTGTGCCAATAACTTGAAGTAATTATTTTCTCTATGTAGTTATATCACCAACTTGGTGTAGAGTTAAAAATGATAAAATATTTATTTCAATTTTTAAAATATTTTAGGAATTTTTTCTTTTTGATTTATCTGTTGGATATGTAACATGTTAACATGATACCAAATCTAAAACTACATAATGAAGTACACTCTGGAAAGAAGTCCTTCCGTATGCCTTTGTATTAGTTTTGATTTATCTTCTTAGTGTTTCTTTTTTGCAAATGTAAGCAGATAGGTACCATATTTTTTGGACCATAAGACACACCTAGATTTTAGAGGAGGAAAATAGGAAAAAAATGTTTGAAGCGGAAATGTGGTAAAATATTTAATAACATAAACAACATAATATTTCACCAATGTAAATGTAAACAGAATTCAACAGCAGCATTAACAACCATTATTCCTCCCAAATTTGGGGGGGAGGAATACATCTTACAGTCTGAAATATATGGTATGTATTTTAATTCTATCCCTTTTTCACACAATACTGAGAGGAAAAGTGAGGGAGGGAGCCTTACACTACCCAGGATGCTGTCACTCCAGGGAGGGGTTAGCTGTGCCCTGTGTCTCCCCTGGTGTTGTGTTTGCCACGTGTCTCTGTGGGTGAAAGTATTGTGGTAATATAAGAAAAGGTTCCCCTATTTATCTTTTCCCTTTGGATACTCTCAGTTCAAATTCATTACACATAAAGCCAAAGCATCATCCTTCTTCTTGAACTAACTCTGCCTCCAAACTTTCCTGTATCTGTTCTCAGAGCCTCAGTTTCCGTAACGACCCAGTATCAAAACTTTGGTCAACTTGGATTTCTCCATTCTGTTTAGTTGTCATACTTTATTAATCACCAAGACATTTAACATCAATATTTTTTGAGCATCAACTATATGACAAGCATGGGATAAATAAGACATGATTGATAATTCCAAAAGCTTATATTGCAGTAAGAAAGACACAGAATAAACAAGTGATCCCTGTATGGTATAAAGTGCTGTAATCAATTCAAAGTAGGCTGGAGGTGTTTGGGGAGAACAAAGGGAGTACAGAAAATTCTAACTACGGAGGACTTCACAGAGAAGGTGATGCCTGAGCTGAATTTTGGGAAAAGATGAATAGAATTTAATTAGAAGAAAAAGAGGATGTAGATGGGAGAAAGAGCATTCCAGCCAGAGCGCACTCAGAGGTACAGGAGAGCAGGATGTGTTCCAAGAACTACAGATATTTTCAACATGCTTGGCACATCATAGTTTGGCAGAAGAAGAAAGGTAGAGACCTGACGGTGAAAAATTTGTCTACATACCATGAACAATTTTTTTTTAACCTGAACTCTCTGGAAGCCTTCTCAAAAGATTTAAAATTGTGTAGTGATGTAATCAGGACTGCCTTGTAAAAAGATCACCCTGGAGGATGGCCAAAGAATGAGAATGGAATGAAAGAGGAAAGCCTGCAGGCAAGACATGTAGTTATCAAGGGTGGAATGAGGAGTGCCTGTGCGGGGGCTAGGCAGAAAAGATGGGGGGAAACTGACTTTAGAGACATGAAGAAGACAGAACCAATGAGACTTTGCAAGTTAATGGTGAGTCTAGGACACTCTTACACTTCTGGTTTGGCCAACTAAGTGGGTGGTGGCACCATTCACTTAAAATAAGAGCACAAGAGGAGAAGCAACAGGTTGATGCATGAGGAGCATTGATAAAGGTATCCCAGTGGAATAACACTATGAAAAAACAGCCCTGGCTGGTATAGCTCAGTGGATTGAGCATGGGCCTGTGAACCAAAAAACTTACTCATTCAACAAATATCTACTGAGCATCTACTATGTGAAAGGCACAGTGTTTTCTAGGGGTGTGCAAGAGTTTATTTACAACAGAGAGAAGATTAGAGAAGGTGATTTAGGAAAAAGTGAGTGGGAAAAGAGCACAGGGATCAATATTAGTAGGGACAAGAGACTGGAGCTTACATTTGAGAAGCATGAAGGAAGTAACTGATCTAAATATCCAAACAGTATGTTGACCTAAAATGTCTTCAGTAGAAATGAATGCTGAAGTCCCAGAGCACTTCAAAGGCTGATGGACTAAGTCCCTATCAATTCTTATTGTATATAGCTTCTTGTACCTTCCTTTTTTTTTTTCATTGCAATCAACAGAGCTCAGACACTATCTTCATGTTCCTTTAATTTGTGTATCTCTCCTGTGTTTGTTTTTTTTTATTTAAAATATGCTTCCTTCTTTACATCATATCAGCAAAAAGAAGAAATTGTAAACATAACACCCTTGTATTGCTCAAAGATAAATACTGTTAATATTTCGAGGTAGTTTTTCTTTTTTGCCTAGCAAAGTAGGGAGAAGAAAAACATACACTTTTTAATTTACAAAAAGAGATCACATTGTATACTTTTATTTTTAATGTGCTTTTAAGAACTTAAGCAGTAAGATATGAGCCTCTTTTTCTGTCCTTAAAGATCCCTCTATAACATAATTTTGAATGACCTTATAACATTATATTGTATTTTATTGTTTCCAACATCTTTAAAATTTGATTTTATTAATCTTGATTTTTCCCATCACCTTTTATTATCCTCTATATCCTCTTCCACCTCCACCTTCAACTTTTGTTATTAAGAGCAACTCTGACCATTTCAGCATTATGCCATCTTACCCTTCTCTAAATTTATAATATTTATTGTCAGTGCTACTTACTTTACTTATCATGAACTACTTTATAATATTTTATATTTTTTAAAACTTTTTTAAGCTTCTATTTTGGTTTTAGCAAATACTATGTGTATCAGGCAGCTTAGGTTAGCTATGCTGCAGTAACAAACAACTCCCAAACCTTAGTAGTTTGCAACAAAAACAGAAATATTATTTCTCACTCATCATAGTTTTTCATTCTGGCTACAGGTTAGCTGTGAATCAGTTTCACATGTTCTTAATTTGGGATCTGGGTTGAAGGAGCAGCCTTTATCTGCAACATGATGTTCTTGTGGCGGGGGCAAAGAATAATGGTGGAATCATGCTATGACTCTTGTCTCTGCTTAAAATTGTACATCACTCCCACTCATTGTTTGTTGGTTAAATTAAGTAATATGGTTAAGCCTGATGTCAGTGGGTGGGCAAGTATAATCCTCTCACATGGAGAAAGAACAAATTTTCACATGGATGGAGACAGTAATAAAATCTGCCTTAGGCGGCTCTGGGACTGGAGAGGGCTCTGTGACCAGAGAAGGCCCTGTCACCACAGGCGGCCCTGCGACCAGGGGTGGCTGATCGATCGGAGGACGGCTGAGCGACCGGAGGTGGCTCTGGGACTGGAGGAGGCTCTGCGACAGGAAGCAGCTGAGCGACCAGAGGAGGGGGCTTTGTGGAAGACCCAGAGCTCACACCTGTGATCCTAGGTGAGGAAAAAAAAACAAAACAAAACCTGGAACTGTGAAAAAAAACAGAAGAATCCAAAAAGGGAGCATCACAACAGCTGAAACAGTGGAAGCTGTGAACACCAGGATACCGGAAGGAGACTGAACCACTGAATCTCACAGGTACTCTACCACAGAAGTTCACACCATAATCCCAGGGAGCCAGAACAGATCAATTTAAGAAGCTGAGGCTGACAAGAAGAGTCTCACAAACAATAGGAAGACAAAGAAACAATCCCCTAATGAAAGGAAAGGAGGAAGCCACAGAAAGAATGCTAAATGAAATGGAGGCAACTCACCTATCAGATTTTGAGTTCAAAGCAATGGTTGTCAGGAAGCTCCATGAGCTCTCAATGAGATACCAGAAACTACAGGGAAGCTATGATGAACTCACTGCCAACTCTATCCACATGAAAAAGGAAATAGAAACTATTAACAAGGTCCAAGAGGAAATGAAGAATACAATTTCTGAACTGAAGAACACAATAGAAGGAATCAAACGCAGAATCAATGAAGCAGAAGATCAGATCAGCGAGTTGGAGGACAAAGTAGAAAAAACACCCAGAAAGAGCAAGAAAAGGAAAAGAGGCTCAGAAAGAATGAAGAGGGATTAAGAGAAATGCAAGACAATATGAAACATAATAATATCTGTATAATAGGGATTCCAGAAGGAGAAGAAGAAGAGCAAGGGATAGAAAACCTATTTGAAAAAGTAATGATGGAAAACTTCCCTAATTTGATGAGAGAAAAAGTCACACAAATCCAGGAAACACAGAGAGTCCCAAACAAGAGGAACCCAAAGAGGCCCACTTCAAGACACATCATAATTAAAATGGCAAAATTCCAAGACAAAGAGAGAATCTTAAAGGCAGCAAGGGAGAAAATGGAAGTCACAGACAAGGGAGTCCTGATAAGGTTAGCAGCTGACTTCTCAATGGAAACACTCCAAGCCAGAAGAAAATGGCAAGAAATATTCCAAGTAATGAGAACCAAAGGCCTGCAACCAAGACTACTTTACCCAGCAAGGCTTTCAATCAAGATAGAAGGCCAAATAAGGAGCTTCCCAGACAAAAGAAGTCTAAAAGAATACACCTCTACCAAACCAGTTCTGCAAGAGCTGCTAAAGGGACTGCTTTAAGGAAAGGAAGGAAAAGAGAGAGAGAGAGAGAGAGGAACACAGGTATGAAAATGGCAATGAATCAGTACCTATCAATAATAACCTTAAATGCAAATGGAATAAATGCTCCAATTAAAAGACATAGAATAGCTGAATGGATAAGAAAGCATGACCCACACATATGCTGCCTACAAGAGACCCACTTCTGGACGAAAGACCTACACAGACTCAAAGTGAAGAGCTGGAAACAAATTTTCCAAGCAAATGGATAGGAAAAAAAGGCCAGGGTGGCAATACTCATATCAGACAAAATAGACTTCAAAAGAAGGGCCATAAAGAGAGACCCAGGAGGTCACTTCATAATACTCAAGGGAAGAATCCACCAAGAAGACATAAACATTGTAAATATATATGCACCTAACACAGGAGCACCTAAATACATAAAGAAAATCTTAGAGGACTTTAAGAAAGATATTGACAGCAACACAATTATAGTAGGGGATTTTAACACCCCACTGTCAAAAATGGACAGATCTTCCAAACAAAATATCAACAAAGATATTGTGGCATTGAACAATACTCTAGATGAAATGAACTTAACTGATATACATAGAGCCATTCATCCCGAAGAAACTAAATACACATTCTTTTCGAATGTACATGGAACATTATCAAAGATAGACCACATGATAGGACACAAAACAAGCCTCAACAAATTCAAGAAAATTGAAATCATACCGAGCATTTTCTCCAACTACAAGGGACAGAAACTAGAAACCAACCCCAAGAGGAAAAACCCAAAACACTCAAAATCATGGAGATTGAATAGCATGCTATTAAACAATGAATGGATCAAGAATGAAATTAGGGAGGAAATCAAAAAGTTTCTGGAAACAAATGAAAATGAACTCACAACAACCCAAAACTTATGGGACACAGCTAAGGCAGTCCTGAGAGGGAAGTTCATAGCAATACAGGCCTACCTAAAAAAGATAGAAACATTTCAAACAAACAACCTAACCCTATGCCTACAAGAACTTGAGGAACAACAACAAAGACAGCCCAGAGCAAGTAGAAGGAAGGAAATAACCAACATCAGAGCAGAAGTAAATGACATAGAGACTAAAACCACAGTTCTAAGGATTAATGAATCCAGGAGCTGGTTCTTTGAAAAGATAAACAAAATCAATAAGCCTTTAAGCAGGCTCATCAAGAAAAAAAGAGAGAAGACCCAAATAAACAATCAGAAATGAAAGAGGAGAGATTACAACTGACACCACAGAAATACAAAGGATTGTAAAAAATTACTATGAAGAACTATATGCCAAGAAATTTGAAAACCTAGGTGAAATGGACAAGTTTCTAGAAAAATATAATCTTCCAAAACTCAATAAAAAAGAAGCCGGAAGCCTGAAAGAGCAATAACAGCTGATGAAATTGAAGCAGTAATCAAAAAATTCCCGGCACACCAAAGCCCTGGACTGGATGGTTTCACAGGAGAATTCTACAAAGCATTTAAGGAAGAGCTAACCCCTATCCTTCACAGACTATTCTAAAAAAACGAAAATGATGGAAGACTCCCAAACTCTTTCTATGAAGCCAGCATCATCCTAATCCCAAAACCAGATAAAGACACAGCAAAGAAAGAAAACTTCAGGCCAATACTGCTGATGAACATAGACGCTAAAATCCTCAGCAAAATATTGGCAAACCACATCCAACAATACATTAAAAAGATCATACACCATGACCAAATGGGTTTCATCCCAGGGATGCAAGGATGGTTCAATATTCACAAATCAGTAAATGTAATACATCACATAAACAAAAGCAAAGGCAAAAATCACATGATCACATCAATAGATGCAGGAAAAGCATTTGATAAGGTACAACACCCATTTATGATAAAAAGCACTCAGCAAAGTTGGAATAGAGTGAGCATTCCTCAACATAATAAAGGCAATATATGAGACGCCTACAGCCAACATCATACTCAATGGGCGAAAACTAAAATCTTTTCCAGTAAGATCAGGAACAAGACAAGGATGTCCACTTTCACCACTTCTATTTAATATAGTATTAGAAGTCTTAGCCACAGTGATTAGACAAGAAAAGGAAATAAAAGGCATCCAAGTTGGAAAGGAGGAAACAAAACTATCATTGTTTGCAGATGACATGATAGTGTACATAGAAAGTCCTATAGACTAGGCCAAAAAGCTGCTCAACCTAATAAATGAATTTGGCCAAACAGTAGGATACAAAGTCAATATCCAGAAATCAAAGGCATTGTTGTATACCAACAATGAAACAGCAGAAGCAGAAATCAAGAAAAAATCCCATTTGTTATAACAAAAAGAAAAATAAAATACCTAGGAATAAACTTAAGCAAGGAGGTAAAAGACCTGTATACAGAAAACTACACAACACTGAAGAAAAAAATCAAGGAAGACACAAACAAATGGAAACATATACTGTGTTCATGGATTGGAAGAATCAACATCATCAAAATGTCCATACTACCCAAAGAAATTTACAAATTCAATGCAATACCTTTTAAAGTACCAAGGCATATTTCACAGACATAGAACAAACACTTCAAAAATTTATATGGAACCATAAACGACCCTGAATAGCTGCAGCAATTTTGAGAAAGAAGAGCAAAGTAGGAGGAATCACAATACCTGATATCAAACTGTATTACAAGGCCACTGTAATCAAAAAAGCCTGGTACTGGCATAAAAACAGGCACATGGACCAGTGGAACAGAACAAAGAGACCAGAAATAAACCCAAGTCTCTATGGTCAACTAATATTCAACAAAGGGGGCAGCAACATAAAATGGAGTAAAAATATTTTCTTCAACAAGTGGTGTTGGGAGAACTGGACAGCTACATGCAAAAAAAATGAAACTCGAGCACCAACTTACACCATACACAAAAATAAATTCAAGGTGGATAAAAGATTTAAATATAAGCTGTGACACCATTAAAGTCCTAGAAGAGAACATAGGCAGGAAAATCTCAGACATTTCACGCAGCAACATTTTTACTGATATGTCCCCTAAAGCAAGGGACATAAAGGAAAAAATAAACAAATGGGATCTCATCAAAATAAAAAGTTTCTGCACGGCTAAAGAAAACAGTATTAAAATAAAAAGAGAATCAACTGTATGGGAAAACATATTTGACAATGATACCTCAGACAAGGGTTTAATCTCCAAAATATATAAAGAACTTACACAACTTCACTCTAAGAAGACAAGTAACCCAATTAAAAAATGGGCAAAGGACTTGAACAGACACTTTTCCAAGGAAGACATACAGAGGATCCAGAGACACATGAAAAGAGGCTCAGTATCACTATCTATCAGAGAGATGCAAATTAAAACCACAATGAGATATCACTTCATACCAGTCAAAATGGCCATCATAAACAAAGCAACAACCAACAAGTGTTGGAGAGGTTGTGGAGAAAAAGAGACCCTAGTGCACTGTTGGTGGGATTGCAGTCTGGTACAACCACTATGGAAAACAGTATGGAATTTTCTCAGAAAACTAAAAATGGATCTACCTTTGGACCCAGCAATTCCACTGCTTAGGATTATATCCTAAGAACCCTGAAACACCAGTTCAAAAGAACCTATGCACCCCTATGTTCATAGCAGCACAATTTACAATAGCCAAGTGTTGGAAGCAACCTAGGTGCACATCAGTAAATGAATGGATCAAAAAACTGTGGTACATTTACACAATGGAATTCTATGCAGGAGAAAGAAAGAAGGAGCTCCTACCCTTTGCAACAGCATGGATGGAACTGGAGAGCATTATGCTAAGTGAAATAAGCCAGGCAGTGAAAGACAAATACCATATGATCTCACCTTTAACAGGAACCTAATCAACAAAAACAAACAAGCAAAATATAACCAAAGACACTGAAATTGAGAACAGACTGACAGTCACAAGAGGGGAGAGGGGAGGGAATTTCAGAGGAAAATGGGAAGGGTTTACAGGAACAAGTATAAAGGACACATGGATAAAAACTAGGGGGGGGTGGCAATGGGAGGGAGGTGGGGAGGGCTGAGGTGGAGGGCTGGGTTGGGGTAAAAGACAGAAAACTGTACAAGAACAACAATTTAAATAAATTTAAAAAATCATCGACAGTAAAAAAGAAATCCACCTTAGCTCTAAATTTCTATGGATACATGTATTTTGCTTGTTCTTTATGTATTATCTTTATGAGCTAGCTGGATTTCGTGAGGTTCATTATTAAAGGCTTTGTTTTTCTTACTGTCCTTCAAATATGCCTGAATGGCATTCCCTTCCCCGCTATGAATATTTTCTGGGGGGCAGATCTGAAAGCCTTTCTCAAAACTTTGAGGCACAATCACATAGTTTTTTCTTCATGACTTAAAAAACTTATTTTGTTCAAAATAAAAGCTTTAATCCCTCATTCAGTTTAATTTTCATTTATTGATTTTAGAGAGAGAGTAGAAAGGAGAGAAACATCCACTTGTTGTTCCACCTATCTATACATTCACTGCAAATTGAGACAATGGAGTTAGCTGGACAGAGCACCCTCATTCAGCATAAAGCACCTTCTCTTCCCTAACTTTTAATCAGACCTAGGTGTGGACACTTGCAGTGAGAGAGTCCACTTTTCTCTATTGTTCTACCTGTTCCCCTAATTGCTCTGCTTGACTGCCACCACATTGGTACAGGTCCTCCTGTCCAACAGATGCAGAGCCTCTGGCTCTCTCTCATGGGATGATTGGTGAGCTGCTTGAAGACTTTCAAGTCTTCACTGTACTGTATTCTAATATGGGCAAGCACCTTCCAGCTGGCCCCACGACTGTTCCCGTAGCTCTTGCTTCTGGCATCGCACTTTTCTCTTGGGGTTTTATTGTTAGGCACACATATCTCTAGAATGAAGATACTTTAAGGGCACTCATGCCAGCTACCTACGGCAGTGTGAACTCTGGCTCACTGGAAGTGCTTGCAATTTTGTTCCACCAAATTCTGAAAGTGTTTGCTAATGCCACAAGAGATTTCCCTCCCTTCTCTGTTGTCAGGGGCAGCTCCAGTCATTCCTTGGCTTAGACTTCTCCAGGTGCAAGTTGGCCTTCTGGGTTCTCCATCACCTGAAGACATATGGCAAGTTCTCTGACATGTTCCCTTATAGCAACTTATCGCACTTAAGATGGGGGTGGGATGGGAAGATTTCAATGCATAAGACCTTAGTAACTGTTTTCTGAAATGAGTCTCATCTCCAGTGGTTCTCATCTCATTCATAAACTGCAGGTGAGAAATGGGCTTAGTGCCACAACGTAACTTTTGCAACGTCTTAGCAGGTCCTAAAATCTAGGTCAGCACCTCCTTTTGTTTACTAATTGGGGCAATAACTAAGGGTAAGACAAAAGGATGTCATATCATGTATGAGTATATTTGGAATATATATTTTCTATCTGTGATATATTTTACACCTAAACTGGCATAAACTGACATATTTTACACCTAACAACAGGCCTGAAAGATAGAAGAAGGTGATATATAGTTTTTTCTCCTTTAAAAGCCTGAAGATTTTATTAGTGTGTAGAATAGAAAGATTGTCAGTGTAGGTTTTATTGCAAAAAGAAAACAGAAAATGTAATGACTTTTTGGATATATATTGCTTAACAACACTATAATTCTCATGATTTTTGTTATCTTTTATGTTCCTTTCAAAATATTTATTTTTTAAGTGAACCCCCATTTTTTATATACCTCTATCACATAAACTTTAGCATGTACCATGAATTTCATTGTGTAGCCACACGTACATAGGCAACTGCAAATTGATAATTTTGTTAATTTAAGATACAAGTGTTTGCTTTCACAAGCATTTAGTGGCCTAAAACATTGTGGGTCCTGGCTAGTGTGGCTCAGTTAGTTGGGCGCTGTGCCACAAAGTGAAAGGTCACCAGTTTGATTCCTGGTCAGGGCACATGCCTGGGTTGCCGGTTCAGTCCCTGGTCAGGGAGTGTAGAAGAGGAAAAAGATCAATGTTTTCCTCTCATATTGATGTTTCTCTCCCTCTCTTTCTTCCTCCTTTCCCTCTTTCTAAAACTAAATAAATTTTTAAAAGTGACAAAAGAAAACCCGTTATGGGTCATAAGATTACTGATTCACTCCATAAATCCATAATTTCATATATGTTTTCGTAAGATATCTAGTTATTTTAATAAAAATTTATCTTTTTCTCATATCTAAGATGGCTGCATTAAAGAATTTTACCATTATTTTTAAGAAGCACAGACTTATGAAACAGCAAACAAGACTAGAAAGTTCAGAATTGTGGTTAATTCGAAAAGCATTGTGACACCAAGGGAAAGCGGTTGTGAAACTTACTCTCCCATTCATCCCTGGAGACTGTGATCATCTGGGAAAAACCAACACAGAAAGATCCATTCCTGAGTTTAGAGCAACTGAACTTTACCTATTATTAACCATGGAAGCAAAAGAAAGTAATGCAGAGACCCAGGAGTAATATTTCAAATCTTGGCAGCTAGCACATGAAAACCAGATTGAACAAATTTGGCTCATGATTCATTCTACAGTTTAAAGCCACTGTCCTTTAATTTAATCTTTTGAATAAAACTATGGTAGGTTTTCATCCTTGTAACTTGGATAACGAGCCAACCCACCCTGAAGGCTGATGGCTGTGACTGGGGCTGTTTGTTGGCACTAGATAACACTGGGTACTCTGACATTATGCTCCCAACTATGTTAATTATAAGGGTTTTAGAATAGAAGTATAGAACAGAAAATCTAGGAGGTTCTCAGTTCACCACTAGTAAACAAATAGCAGCCCTGCATGCCAGAAGCTTTCTTTGTTGGAGGTAAAAACCACTGAAATATTGGTGAGCTACTGAAACCCAGAATACTTTGGTGGACTATATAGTTGATAATAGAATTTTCCCCCTACATTTTATCAAAATATTCAAATACAGAACAACTTGATAAAATTGTTGTAACATCTCCTGTATTTATCACCTAGATTCTATTGTATAATTAACATTTTGCTATATTTACTTTATTATATAGACATTCAAATATCTATTAATGTTTCTATCCACCAATATAGCTTATTTTTTAATGCATTTCAATGTAAGTTGCAGACATCAGTACACTTCGCCTCTAAACATTTCAGCATGCCCGTCATTAACTAAGAGTTCAATATTTGTTTATGGGGTTTTTTTTTTGGTGTGGTAAAATTATATTCAGTGAAATGCACAAATCTTAAATGTGCCATTTGATAAGTTTTAACAAATGTGTTAACCTCCAATTAAAATGACTGTATTTTACTTTTAGGGTTGCACATTCCATCTTAATAGAAGAGTTTACTGAAGCTTGGTATTTTCTTATAAGCTTGAGTTTCAAAGACCACCAGAGGGATAAACTACAGGCTACTGCCACCTACTCAACTATTCCCTCCGCTCGTTTAAGAAATATACCAACAATAGCAGACTGGAAAATATAATGATAAGAATGATGTTGTTCAAAAAATTTTTAATTAAAAAAAGAATGATGCTGTTCACAATGGCATCCCTCAAAATAAGTTTACAAGAGAAATGTGCAACATAAATAAAGGAAATGATAAATCTACTGAAAGAAACAAGGTTTTTAACAATATGAAAAAAAAGGCCATATTCCTGAGTGGAGGGATTAAACATTGCAACACTGTCAGTCCTTCCCCTCCCCACCTGCTTCATTTATAGGCTGAAGAATACTGAAATTAAAATATCAATGAGACTGTACCTCTATAGTAATGAAATGATGACAAAATTTATGACAGAAAAATCTAAAGTAGAAGAATAAGAGGTAAACTAATCCTCTGAAATTACTGCATGTGCCATAATCCCACCGGTAAATAACTCAGGAAAAAAGCTTGGTTGGTATCTTTCTTTTTCTCCTGCTGCACATCTGAGTCAGCATCAAACACTGTGTCCTCTACCTTGAAAACGTCCAGAAGTGACCACTTCTCATCGCTTCCATTATGACTCTCCTACCTGCCTCCCTTAGAGGCTTAAGAACATTGAAATTGAACTGGTGGAACAGGAAGCTGCTGTCAGTCTGAGACCTAGACGATCTGGAAGACGATGGTAGAGCCTCTGTACCCCCACTGCAGTGCTTCTATCCACACTTATAAGAGTCAAAAAGACTGATTTTTTTGAGTCTCTGTCACTCTTGAGCCAATCTAATCCTAAATAATATATCTACCCTGATCCTTCACTACCCCTGCACCCCTGCCCAGGATTGACGCTCCCTCTTTCTGGCCCTGCTGCTCTTTGCTCCTGCTTCTGTCACAGCACTTTCCACATGAATTGTCATGAGTTAGGTATCTTAGTAGGTGCTCTCAATTTGTTGAAATCTGGAACTGGATTTCTTTTCTTTCTTTTTTTAATCTTTTTTCTATTTATTTAAATTTTTTTACATTACCTCTTAGTCTCCTTATAACCCACTTCCACCAGCAATCACCACAATGTTGCCCATGTCTATGAGTCCTTTTTCTGTTTTGTTCAATCCCTCCACCCCCTAACCATTCCCCACCCCCAGCTAGCTGTCATCTGTTCTTCATCTATGAATCTGTTCATTTGGGTCTTTATTCTTTTGTGTTCTATTACACCTTAAATATTTCTCATCCAGCCCTGGCTGGTGTTGCTCAGTGGGTTGAGTGCTGGCCTATGAACCGAAAGGTCACTGGTTCTTTCCCAGTCGGGGCACAATGCCTGGGTTGCAGGTCCAGTGTCCAATTAGGGGTATGCAAGGGGCAACCAATCACTGTTTCTTTCCTGCTCTTTCTCCATCCCTTCTCGTCTCTCTAGAAACAAATAAATAAAATCTAAAAAAATTTTTTTTAAATTCCTTATCCTGGAAATTAGATTGTAAGCACTTTGAGCACATGGACCTTTTCTTATTCATCTTTGTAAAATTTACATTTGGTTCTTCTTTATTTTTTCTATTTCTTTCCATTTGTTTCAAGAGTGTTCACCCTTTATTAAAACATTTTTATAACACCTGCTTCTAATGTATTTGTCATTTTGGTGTTGGCATCTATTGATTATCTTTTTCCATGTAAGTTGACACATTACTGATTATTTCAATGCTAATTAATTTTGGATTGTGTCCTTGACATTTAAAATAGTATAGGGCACTGGGTCTTATTGAAATCCTATGAAGAATGTTGATATTTTTATTTTAGCAAGTAATTGAACTGATTGGGTTTAGGTTATAAATTTTGACCACACTTCTGGATTTGGGGCCACCTTCAGGTTCAGGCTAGAGGATATTGGAAGAATCAAAATTGGAAAGTCACCACCAATTCATTGATACAAGTTCTGATCTTCTTCTCCAAACTATCTGCTACTATTTACTTTTCAGAATCCTAATATACATGTATCATGCATCCTGTCCAGATTTTATAGCTGCATTCAGTGGGTGAAATAGAACAAATTGTGCTTATTCTATATTACTTAGAACAGAACCTAACTAAATCATTTTTTAAATGTATGTCTTCAATTTCTATAGAGGTTAGATAGAAGAAATGACTATACAAAGAATGGTTCTAAGTTTCTAGGTGCTTATGATATGTTGAAGAAAAAAAAGGAGGAGAAGGAGAAGAAGAGAAGAAGAAGAAGAAGAAGAAGAAGAAGAAGAAGAAGAAGAAGAAGAAGAATAGACAAAATAGGCTTTATAATGAATCAGTTAATGAAGTGACCTCACACAACGATCTGATCAGAAATTCCTAACTGAGCAGTCACAGTGAGTGGTCACACCTCAGGCCTACAACTACCCTAGGAAAATGTTATCTTCCTTAAGCAAGCCCAGTCCACTGTTTTTGTGCATCTAGGTTAATGCCTTTGAAGTACTCTTCTTTAAAAAAATACATTTTATTGATTATACTATTACAGTTGTCCATTTTTTTCTCCCCTTTGTTCCCCTCCTACCTGCACCCCACCTCCCACCAGAATTCCTCCCCTCTTAGTTCATGTCCATGGGTCGTACATATGAGATTTTTGGCTTCTCCATTTCCTATACTATTCCTAACCTCCCCTGTCTATTTTGTACCTACCATTTATGCTTCTTGTTCCCTGTAACTTTTCCCCTATTCTCCACCCCCTACCCACTGATAACCCTCCATGTGATTTCCATTTCTGTGATTCTGCTCCTGTTATAGCTATTTGCTTAATTTGTTTTTGTTTTTGTTATAGGTTCAGTTGTTGATAGTTGTGAGTTTGTTGTCATTTTATTGCTCATATTTTACTTACTTATTTATTTATTTTTATTGTTCTTCAAGTACTGGTGTCTCCATTTACTGTTCATATTTTTGATTATCTTCTTTTTCTTAGACAAGTCCCGTTAACATTTCATATAATAAGGGCTTGGTGATGATGAACTCCTTTAACTTTACCTTATCTGGAAGCACTTTATCTGCCCTTCCATTCCAAAGGATAGTGTTGCTGGATAGAGTAATCTTGAATGTAGGTCCTTGCCTTTCATGACTTTGAAGACTTCTTTCCAGCCCCTTCTTGCCTGTAAGGTTTCTTTTGAGAAATCAGCTGACAGTCTTATGGGCATTCCTTTGTAGGTAACTGTTTCCTTTTCTCTTGCTGCTTTTAAGGTTCTTTCCTCTTTAATCTTGGGTAATGTAATTATGATGTGCCTTGGTGTGTTCCTCCTTGGGTCCAACTTCTTTCAGACTCTCTGAGCTTCCTGGAAGTCTATTTCTTTTGCCAGATTGGGAAAGTTCTCCTTCATTATTTGTTCAAATAAGTTTTCAATTTCTTGCTCTTCATCTTCTTCTTTTGGCACCCTTATTGTAACAGGGTGCAGCCAAGGTCGGCCCCAAATAGGGATTTGTAATGGGGTCCAGAACTCAGGATGTCCAGGAAATATTAGAAAAAAAAATATGTAGGATGTCCTCACCCCCACAAGTCTGAGCTGGGGGATGGGATACATGGAGCAAGGCCATTGAGAGCTGTTTTGCATAGCAACAGCTTTGCAGCTAACCTCTGGCATGGTCATTTAACATATCTATAACTTTTAACTGGTTTCATGGATACGTTAAATAGCTGTGGCCATCATTTGAGCCAGGGGATGGGAGTGACTTCAACCATGACACAATTGGGAGGCAACTCCCCCTGGTTACAGCACCTGTGTGAGAGTTTGGAGACGATTGACTCCATGCCATGGGGCCATGGCTGCCCGGACTTACTATGGCAGCCCAGTAAAGCTAGAAGAATAAGGGAATGCTGGCAGGTGTAACTGATTGTGGGAGGGAGGAATCAGAAATAGTGCTTCAGAGGAAGATTGGCACTGTGATTTAAGCCCAGGCATGGCAGCCATGCTGGGGCTTTTAAGTACCATGTGGCTTTGGAGAAAGTTGGGACTATGCAGCTTTAGGGTACACCCTTTTTTCCAAGTGGCTTAGGAAGCAGGAGAGACTTTGCCTGGAAGAAAAGGGGTGAAAGGATTCATGCTGGTGGGCCATGAGAAGGTGCCACATGGTTTTGGATTAACTGGAGATCACAGCAGAGACACAGCAGATAGTGCTGGAACCCAGGGGCTGCCTGAACCATGGACTTCTACTTCTTTTCCTGAGATATGGTACCCTAGACTGGGTAAAGGGGAGAAGGAAGGACTGTGAGTTTGTGGGCATTCTAAAGGACTTTAGTATTTTTAATGAAGACATTAAGTCATTACTCTAAGTCTATATAACTTTTTAAAGAAATAATCCCTTTCCTTTTCACCATTCTCTGGCATTGAGAGATGTCTTTCCCTGGTAGTGGGCAAGGTGAACCTAGTATGTGGGTGGACCCCCAGAGCCCAAGGGTGGGTCTATTCGGTAATAGTATATCATTCACTACCCCACCCCCCAGTCTGTTCTGTAACATTATGATTCAGATGTTGGAGCATTTAAAGATGTCCTGGAGGTTCCTAAACCTCTCCTCATTTTTTTGAATTCTTGTTTCTTCATTCTGTTCTGATTTAATGTTTATTTCTTCCTTCTGCTCCAAACTGTTGATTTGAGTCCTGGCTTCCTTCCATTCACTGTTGGTTTCCTGTATATTTTTCTTTATTTCACTTTCCATAGCCTTCACTTTTTTCTATTTTGCGACCATACTCAACCATTTCTGTGAGCATCCTTATTACCAATGTTTTGAACTCTGCATCTGATAAGTTGGATATCTCTTCATTGCTTAGTTGTATTTTTTTCTGGAGCTTTGATCTGTTCTTTCATTTGGGCCATGTTTTTTTTGTCTTGGTGCACCTGTTACATAGTAAGGGGCGGAATCTTATGTATTCGCCAGGGCAGGGCAACCCAGTTCGCTGCATGGTGATGCTCTATGTGGGGGAGGGTCTGAGAGGGATTAATGCTGCTTGATCAGGTCTTGCCAGGCTGTCAGTCATTTCCCCCGCTACCCACAAGAAAACTGGGCCCTTTTGGCACTGATTCCTGGGTGGGTGGGTTTGTGTATATTCTAGGACCCTGTGGGTGTCTTCAACAAACTGTCCTGTGAGGCTGGGAGTTTCTCCCACTGCTGCAACCCCCACAGTTTTTTACAGCCAGTGGTTTTGAGGCTTTATTTCCCAGGGCTAGAACACTTGGTTACATAGTCTCTCTTGCTCCCCAGTTGTCCTTTCCAGTTTATCTGTACTCAAATGTGGGACTGCCTGGTCAGCCAGCTGCTACCTCACTTGCCCCCATCCTCCAGCTGCTGCCTTGCTGTGAGTCCTCTCCACCCTGGCTGTCCATCTCTGCCCCTCCTGCCACCCCCATGGTGGATGAGTGTTTCTTCTTTAATTCCTTGGTAGTCAGACTTCCATACAGTTCGATTTTCTAGCAGTTCTGGTTATTTTTTGTTTTTAAATTTGTTGTTGTCCTTCTTTTGGTTATGTGAGGAGGCAAAGTGTATCTACTTATGCCTTCATCTTGGCTGGAAGTGTCTGAAATACTCTTTACAAACTGTCATTCTAGGAAGCATTTTTCTCAGTCTGTTGATATCTTGCTTCTAGGCATGTCTTCTGCTTTGCTCAAATTCTAATAAATTCAAAAAATGTCTACAGATTTGGATCTTATGTCAACAGCAGAATTACTTTTGCTAAGCCACTTAAGTAACCTAATTGCAGTTTCAGCCTCTCCCAGGAGTAGAATTTTTAAACCAGCCAATATGGAATTTCCAGATCATCACCAGTGAGATAATTTGCCTGATAAGTTCCCTTGCCTCCACCTAAAGAAAGGTGACTTTGCCTGAAAGAATCCACTCTTTTACCTTCTTACTCCAACCTTTTTTCTTTTAAAAAAATTTTTAAATAAAAATAAATATTCATTTTTACAGAGAAGGAAAGGGAAGGAGAAAGAGAGGAAGAGAAACATCTATGTGAAAGAGAAACATCCATTGGTTACCTCTAGATGCACCCCAACCAGGGACTAAACCTGCAACCCAGGCGTGTGCCCTGATGGGGGAATCAAACCAGTGACACTTTGCTCCAAAGGATGATGCTCAGTTGAGTGACACAGGTCAGGGCTCCCACCTTCTTTCTGCCTTTAGAAACTTTCTACTTTGTACTATTCATCAGAGCATCCTTCTGGTTGCTAGATAGGATGCTGTTCCAAATCACTTAATAAAACCAATTAGATATTCAAATTTACTTAGTAGAATTTTGTGTGCTTTTTTATTATTGATTGATTTCAGAGAGAAAAGAAGGGGGGAGGGAGAGAGAGAGATTGATTTGTTATTCCACTTATTTATGTATTCATTGGTTGATTCTTGTATGCTCCCTGACCAGAGATCAAATCCATAACCTTGGCATATTGGGATGATGCTCTAAGCAACTGAGCTACCTGGCCAGGGCTGAATTTTGTTCTTTAACAAATGTATCCTGGTCCATTGTAGGGTTTTAAATTTTCTGTGCAAAGCTGTTGGGAATGCAGAAAAAACATAAATCTGGGAATTAAGTAGTCCTGGATCTGAATCTACATTTCATAGAACGGAAAGTGGATTAATATAAAGCTCACTGAAAGGATTAAATCATTTCATGCATGTAAATTTCCCAGCATACATAATAGAAGATAAATGTTAATTCTACTTCTTTTTATAATTTAGTTGTAGTAAAAAAAATGTCTTAAGAAATAGTATGCTTCTTTTGGTCATATGGTAAGAATTATGTAATGTGTATATTTCTTTAAGCATTGTCTGACAGGCAGCTCAGAGCTAAGTGTGATGAGGATCAGTGTATTCACTTGTGGAATTGATATATTTGTCTCTGTAGAGTAAGATGGCATTTAAATTTCCATTTTTTATTACAATAGCCAAATTGTATAATGTGACTTTTGTAATAAAATATTTTAACTTTTTTGGATGTAGATAGAACATAGCCATAAAAAAGCTAGTGTATCCTATGCCTTTTTAATCCATACAATATTACTAAATGTTTTATGTTTCCTAATTGAAAGTTTGCAGTTATTTCCTCATAAAATAAATCACTTAGAATTAAAATAGAGATAGTTATTTCAGAGTCTTGAAAATTTGGTTATAGAATAGTTACATCTTATAATAGAAATTTATGTTTTATAATTAGAGCTAGTATGTTAGATCTCAAAACTGCTATTGCTCCTATGTAGGACCCATTTTATTTTTCAAATTTTATTCATTGATTTGTGAGAGAGAAAGGAAGAAAGAGAGAGAGAAACATCGGTTTGTTGCTTCACCCATTCATGTACTCATTGGTTGCTTCCTGTACATGCCCTGATTGACTGGGGATCACACCCACAAAGTTGGCTTATTGTCCAACCAACTAAACCACCTGACCAGAGCTATATGACTCAGTTAAAAAACATTTTATATAAGGTGCTGATAATATTACCAAACAGCAAGTAGGGTCCTGCTGCCTACCATCATCCTCTAGGCAAAATTCTGGAGGCAGAGGTTTGGTAGTAAAGGAGTTTTTATTCAAAAGCTACATATTTTTGGAATAACAGCTTTCCACATGCATTAGTCACGTACGCCTATCAACTTAAGGCTTTAACTCTTGAGTTCCCCTATCATTCCCCCTGTTAGTTAATTATCTTATTTCTGTAAGATTTATTTACACACTAAAACAACATAAGATACAAAAGTTACACAACTTTGGAGGAATGGCAGGTTTCTGCCTCAATCCCCTCTAGAACAACAAAAGAAGAATAACCCTGCCACATTCTGCCAGGCCAGACCAGTCCTAGCCTGCACCTAGAGCTCCTTCTCCCATTTAAAATACCATCCTTTATGAAACACAGGCAGCTGCAGCACAATCATCCAGGTATCCCCAAGGAAGAGCAAGAGAGCAAGCTCTGCCCTCCTGTTTAAGTCTTCCAGCCCATAATTCCATATGCACTGGAGGTATCCAGCTTTTCAGCCAATCCTGTCCTAGACTGGCAGGTCCGCCCCTCCCCCTGCTATGTTTCTGCCCAAGGGTAGGGAGATCTGCCACATGCTTGTTCACCACCACCTCAAGAAACTTCTACGGCCCTTCCCTCACTCCTTCCTAGAGATCTTATCAGATCTTTCTGTATCAGTAACATGTGGAGAATATTTTTCTAACAAAATAAGACATTATTAGCATATTCATCACAGTTAAACAGTATGCCTTTCTTTGTTAAACACTGTAGGAAATAGTTTATAGTCTAAAGACATTCATAGCACATGTTGAGTTAAATGACTCATTTAAAATAGGTTGGTTAGATTTTTGAAATAATGAAGTGTCTCATGCTTCTGATGAAAGCCTTCTTTTTTCACTTGTACTTTCCTTAGAAGGAGCCATTTTTAAATAGGAGTGTTTTTTAACTACAGGCCCGATTTCTCCAGCTTGATGTATGCCAATATGCTTTTTAAAGCGTCACATGATTATGTTGTGAGGCCAGATGTTTGAACAGGGTTTGTTTGTTTGTTTGTTTGTTTAATTTGCAGGCACAAGCTCCTTTTTACAGGGCAACACAACTTCTTAATTATTGATTGAAAATTGTTTTTGAAGTCTTAGATTTTCCCTAGTAATTTCGTTTATGGCAATGCAGCTGTATCCTTATGCACCAGTCTACTGAATTTGAGGCAAAACTCTGCTTTTTAAAATTGGTTAGGCCAGTTTTCTTCCATCCAGGAGCATGCCTGTACCTTTTTCCTCCATCACTCCTTTCCCCAAGGCATGTTACCTTTACCTTTCTCTCTCCTAACTCCAAGGCCCTTCCTTTACCTCTGTAACTCTAAATTAAGTTTCTCTGATATAAATAAACAAACAAACAAACAAACAAACAAACTGGGCCAGTTGGGCCAGTTTCACTCTGCTCAGATGTCATTTGGGCTCAAATGTGCTTATACTTTGCCACATCAAAGAAACAGGATTAAAAAAAACCTGTCTTACATCACCAGAAATTCCTCTTGAAATTCCATTGGAATCCTGTGACTTATTACAGGGATTGTAAGGGATAGTCCTGTTTTATCTTTATTTTTTCCTTATTCTTGTTCAGCTGAAAGATATATGAATATTCTTCAACTTTAGGCAAATATCAATTACTGTAGCTGGAAATTGCAAAAGCTTGATTAAGAGCTCCTCAGATTAATATCACAATTTTAAGATGGAGAGCACTGCAAATTAAGCAGGGAGATGTTCACCTAATAAGAGATTTATTAAGTGAATCAACACTTGATTATTTAAAATTGTTTAACAGAGGAGTGGCTTGAAGAATGTTCACAATTACATTAGTGGAAAGAAGGCAGTTACAGAACTGTACATCCCAATCCAGCCTCACCACCAGCCCCCATGGCCCTCTAGTCTCACAAGGATTGCTGTTTCCCAAGCTGACACAACGCTATCTTGAGATGGGCTGTCTTAGAAGCTATTCCTTCCTTCTCCTTATTTTCTTCAAGTTTCAACTTACATGTTACTTCCTGATCCCTGGTGATAGGTTAGGCCCAGTGTGCCTTATCCTCTTCCAGTTGATCTTTAAAACAATAGCGGGAGGTAACCAAACCAAGTGGTTATCAACTTCATATTAGAGATGAAAGCTAGAGATTAGGAAACTGAGGCACAGAGTGGTTAGATGATTTACCTGAGATCATGATCATACAACTAGTAAGTGGCAGAACTTGATAAAACATCTTCTGATGCTGTTACCAGAAAAGGGGCTTGGCCTGGAGCTGGTCTGCCTCAGGCCAGCTGGGAGTGTGTGGGTTTCTTGACTTCATGCAAGAAAGATTTCACAACACAAGTCCAGGTGATTTTGTGAGTATGCTTATTAAAACTGGGGGCAGTGAAACCAGGAAGAGCTTAGAATACTGGAAGAACAATAGAGAGCCTGCGTGGAGCTGCTTTGGCTCTCTGGAAATGTTATAGGAAAAAGTGAGCCAAGGTGGGGCTGCTGTGGTTCAATGAGAAGTCAGAGGAAAGGGGGCCTTGGAGACAGGTTCAGGGGGTTAGCCCAGGACAAGCTGCCACTGCCCATTGCTCTCCTGTTTGCAAGACTTGTGGGGTCCATTAGGATTTAGGAGATCCATACCTATGGGGGAACGAAAGAGGGAAGGAAAAGGTACAGGTATACTCCAGGGAGGGAGTGTGCAGGCTAGGCACTTTGTTTTGAGGGTTTTTGAAGGCTGGGAGTTTAGGGGAGATCTTAGGGGAGAATCTCAATAAAATATTCATCAACTTTATGCTAATGCTCCCAAAATGAGATTTATTCCCTTAGCTTCATCTGTCCTTGTGTGTGGTTGGCAAATGGCACTAATTAGATTTCTGCTATCTGTCTTTCTCAGTAGGATGATTTCAGCTATTTACCCTCTGGTTGGGAAGCAAACAAATATGAGGGGATTGTAATTGTTTAAATCACCATTTTACTTGGGTTAGGAGCAAAATATGGTATCATAACTGCATCACTGAAATATAAATTTTCCAAAGGGTAAGAATAACACAAAGAGATTTAAGAGTCAGTGAATAACAGCTTAAATATGTATTTAAAATGATTATATTCAAAGCACAGGACACCAAGTTTTATAAATTGGAAGACAATAAAATTCTAGAGTTAGAACTGCGAAAAACGCATTCCACTTAGCACTGGTCAAACCATTAGCAGCAGCCCTGACTGGTGTGGCTCAGTAGGTTGCATATTGTTCCACAAAGTGAAATGTTGCTGCTTTGATTCCTGGTCAGAGCACATGCTTGGGTTGCCTGGTTAGGGCATATCTGAGAGGCAACAGATCGATGTTTCTTCCACATATTAATGTTTCTCTCCTCTTCTCCCTCCCCTCTCTCTAAAAAATAAAACCTTTAAAAGCGTTAGCAGTGAAGTGTGCCCTGTTTTATGTTTCATAACTTAAGGAAAAAGCGGAGAACTTTAGTGGAGTCAAGGTATTTTACAAGACTAATTAAATATCACTAGAAATATTATCTGAAATTTGGAAATAGGAGAAAGAGATATCAGGTGATCTTGCAGTGCAGTGCTTTCTGTTTACAGGCCTATTTTATAACCTTGCAAGGAGAGAAATCAACTTGTAGATACAATTGAGTCTCATTATTCTCAGTAGTGATGTTCTATAAACTTGCCATTAGCAAAGTACTGAATGAACAAATACTGACTATTGCTTCTATGGAAACTGTAGGGTTACAGTAGTTTCCTGAGATTTTCTGGTCACAATGTTTTCATTAACTGACTAGTAAATAACTGTTTTTACATGTGATTCTATTTAAAAACCATATATATACATATATGTATATATATATACATACAGTTGTTTGTATGGGAAATAATACAATAATTAAAAATAATAATACAAGAATAACTGTTTTGTGTACTTATAACTGTAAATATACTTTTGTCCCACCCTGTGTATATATATTTATATATATAAATGAGTAGACAGATAAGCAATATGGAATCCACAAATAATGAGAATTGACTTTGCTTGTCCTACAGAGTTATTAATAATTCCTATTCACTGTAACAGAACCCCACAGATTATGGCGTGTGGCCCTGATGGAGGGTTAACCAATTTTATACCCAAGAGAGAAATCAATTAAATTGCTTTTATAAGCATGGTTTCTCAATTTGCTCTTTGAATCAGTTATAATATCCTACTGGTTCTCATTCATCAATGAGTAGAATAAAATCTTTGACATATGTTCATTTTTTATTTATCTGAGAACCACTTTTTTTTAATTTGAAAAATGAACTTTATAAATTTTCAGAGACTAAGACACTGAGAAAATATACCCATGGCTAATAACTGAAGAAACTGAACTAGAAAAATTCTAACACCCTTTATTTTAAGTCTAATTTTGCAATTTTAAGAGATTAACCAATCTGGAGAAGGAATGGGTAAGAGATAATTCAAAATTACTTAAACTGTATTGATTTGCCAGTGTAAGAAACATCCAAACCTGTAAGAATTTTTTAGTGTTTTTGAGCCAAACTGACAATTGCTGGAAAGCAACACCTCAATGGATCGAGAAAATGCTCCAGAAAATGGCAGTTTTGCACTTTATTTTGTACATTACAATCAAAATAGGAGGCATAAGGGGGTTACATGAAATCCATTTGTGACAGATGAGGGAGGTGGGAGAAAGCATAGCAGGGAAACCTTTGGGACTAGATAAAAAGGTAAAATGATAGACACCTACTTCTTTTCTGCAGGTGGGTACAAGATAGTTAACAGTAGCAATGAGGGGATTTGTGTGGTGGTTGTGCCCCAGGGGTTTGGGAAAAGGGAAGTTACCTGACATTCCAAAGGTATGTTATCATTGGTGCAAAAAGACAATAGACAGGCTCAATTAAGGCAAAGATTGACCTTTTGTCATGGAAGATTCCAGCCTGTGGCAATGACTGCCCACCATGACTTGCTTTTGACTAATGAGTTTTAATTTCAGACCATCCTTTGTGGTTACCTGAGGACCCTGAGTTCATAAGGCTGTCACACAGGCCTCTCCTGAGCTTGTCAGGTTTGGTATGTGTCCCCTTTTCATCCACAGATAGTAATAAAATTTGTTAAATATTTTCACTTTATATTTTTTAAGATTTTATGTTTATTTATATTTAGAGAGAGGGGAAGGGAAGGAAAGAAACATCGATGTGTGGTTGCCTCTTGTGTGCCCCTGTTACAGAACAACAGAAGGCTCTCGAGACTGGCAAAACACTTCCAAAGTCTCACTTTCTCGAACCTGAGGGGTCAGTCTTCCACGGACAATTAAGATCCCGGACGAGCCCCCAAAAACTGTTACCGAGCAACAGAAAAGGTCCGTTATTGTCCGCCGCCTTATGGAAAGATGTCTCTCAAAGCCAGAGATTTTGTGAAAAGGAAAGGAAATGTTTATTAATGTTATACAGAGTTAAAGTAGTGACTTAACATCTTCATTAAAATATCAAAGTCCTTCAGGATACCCACAGACACCCACAGTGCTTCCTATCTCCCTCTGCCCTAAGTCAGGGTACCGTAATTGCAAGGAAGAGAAGCACAGGTCCGGGATCCAGGCTCTTGACACCGTCAGCTGTGTCGTCTTCCAGGCAGGATCTCTGGTTAATCTGAAGCCATGTGGCACCTTCTCATGGCCTACTGGCAAGAGTTCTTTCACCCTTCTTCCAGGCAGTCTCTCTTGCTCCCAGGCCACGCAGCCGAAGGGAGCACCCCAAAGCTGCGTGGTCCCTCCTCTACCAAAGCTGTGGGGAAGGGGTCCCCACTGTGGCAAAGCCTCGTGGCTCTCCCTCTTCACCAAAGCTCCAGGGGTCTGCACTCTGGTGAAACCACGTGGAATCTCGCCCTCTGGCAAAGCTGCAAGAAGGTCTCCACTAGGGCAAAGCCTAGTGGCAATTCTCTGCTAAAGCCACACGGTGATTTTCCCTCATGGAGCTGCGGGTCCTGCTCTCTGGTGAAACCGCACAAATCTCCCTAATGGCTGCCGTGTCTTTGTTTTAAATACTGGCGCCAAACCTCCTCTGCGGCCCTATTTCCGACTCCTCCTACAATGGGTTACACTTGACAGCATTCCCATATATTTCCAAGGTTATTGGGATGCCATCATGAGTTTGGGCAGGCATGTCCTCATTTTCCGGAGCCAATCTTCTCCAAGCTCCCACACAGGCTCTTTAACTTAGGGTTCCTCCCCCAGTCACATCCTTGGGGAAGTCCTTTCCATCCCCCCTGGCTCAGAGCCTGGCCACAGCTGTTTAACATATCTATGAAACCAGTTAAAGGTTATAGATATGTTAAATGACCATTCTGGAGGTTATCTGCAAAACCATTGCTATGCAAAACAACTCAATGGCCCTGCTCCATTTGTCCCTTCCCCCAATTCATACCTGTGGGGGAGGGGTGAGGACATCTTATATGTCTGTCTAATATTTCCTGGACACCCTGAGTTCTGGGTCCCATTCCAACTCCCTTTTTGGGCCCCCCTCTTGGCTGCACCCTGTTACACCCCCAAGTGGGGACCTGGCCTGCAACCCAGGCATGTGCCCTGACTGGGAATATTTTTACTTCAATTAGCATTTTCTAACTAATCTTACTAGGATACTATCAGAAAAGAAAAAAATTTTCCTAAAGTCAAAATGGAAATAAGCCATCTAAATCCACAGGAAGTAGCAATAGATTACTTAAACTATTACCTGGTAAAAGGTAACAATTTTTTCAGTCTTAATAACAGAGGTTGTATTTGGTATCATGATAAGCAATTGCCTGTGTCTTACAGGTTTTCTGCCCTTTGTAATTTCAATAATTTCTTCATCATATAAATCTGACACAGGTAGATGGCATGACTATGCCCTGGAGTGAGGGAGGGGTTGCAGGAAATGCTGGAGGTGGCAGGGGCGAAGCTGAGCGTGGCACATGATGACAGATTTTGCTAACTCTGGGCTGAGACTTAGCTGGAGGGAGGCCCAGTGCAAAGACTCTGCAAGATGGCGAGGTGATTGACAGAAGGAAAAGCTCTCCTACTTCCTTTCAGAACATGGCAGCAGAGGGAGGTGTTGACCTGCCAGTCTAGCTTGGGAAAATGTGCCTGGGAAAAAGGACATTTTGGTTGTGAAGCTGGACCCTTCCAGAGCACATGAAATTTTGGGACAGGAGATTTCAATGGAGGGTAGGGAGAGACACATGGTGCTTCTTCCCCTCACTCACTCAGTGGGGTCTGGCTCACACCAAGGCCAAGTCCCCATGCACTGGACCAGGCTCCAGGGACACACCCCTTCTCTTCCTCTGGGATCCATGCACAGACACACATGCTGGAGTGCTTGCTGTCCCCAGGGACTGGGGCAGCTTGGGCCCCAGGCCCCATGGATGGAGCCCCTGCGTGACCATCTGCCGTGGCTGGCAGCAGCCCAGGCCCCTGGTGTGGGAAGCAGTTGTGGTGTGGCGATGGCAACACCAGAACACCAGTCCTACACGTGTGGACTCCAGGGAGGAATCCTGAAGCCACAGTGCAGTCCATTTAGCAGCCTCCTGCTCCAAAAGGACATACGCTGGTGAGAATGGAGTGAAACTTCTGGACATGGTTTTAGGACTCGGTCTTTCGGGGAACAAAAGGGTTTTTTTCCTGTGTTTTGCAGAAGAGAAGAACCTGGATCCGGGGAGTTTCCCACTCCCCCAAATTGTGCAACATTTTAATACAGACCTTTTTACTTCCCCACCAAGCTTTGTCTTATGCCTGTGTTCAGCAGTGAGCAGCCAAACCCCACTATTGTTGAGTAAAAAATCCACTACACAGTCTCCCACTGAATTAATGGAAAAAATCTTTAGCTCGGGATGTCATATATTCCTCATTTTCCCTTTTTATTTTTGAACTGCTGGTGTATATGGGGTTTCCATGTGTATGCATGTATTAAATTTGATTATTTTCTCTTGCTAATCTGTCTCGTGTCTGTTTAATTGTTAGATCACCTGAAAGAAACTTTAGGATAGAAGAAAGCTTCTTCCTTCCCCTTGCTTCAAAAAACTTAAGAATAATCCCCAAATTTTTCAGAAATATAAATTATTTTCATTTTGAATTGCAAAATGAAAGATTAACTGCATTGTGATGGCCAGCAGAAGAGGTTCTACCCTTGAATAACTGGTGTTTTAGTAAAGGGAGGAACTAGCCTCAAAGTCACAGGATCTTGGTGGGAGTTGGGGTTATGAAGAAAGAGAGTAGAGGGAGAATTCTGTCTTTTTTTGAGGTAAATATTTTCTTATTTCACAAGTAAGATATACTAGCTCTGACTGATGTGGTTCAGTTGGTTGAGCATCATTCCGCAAAGGAGAAAGTTGCTGGTTTGATTCCAGGTCAGGGCACATGCCTGGGTTGCGGGCCTGGTCCCTGGTTGGGGCGTGTGTGAGAAGCAACTGATTGGTGTTTCTCTCTCACACTGATGTTTACCTACCTCTCTTTCTCCCTCCCTTTTCCTCTCTCTAAAAGTAAATAAATAAAATCACTTTTAAAAACAGTAGGATTTACTCATTTTTTTAGAACATTTTTGAAAAAATAGAAAAGTTCACAGAATAATAATCACTTGCCACACTATCACACAAGAGATAACTTTTTACCCTAACATTTTACTCTATGTCCTTTGTCAACATAAAAAGGAACACAAACTTGTAGGGGATTTTTGTTAAGAGTTTAGTTGAGCAAAAACTGACTGATGATAATTGCTGGGAAGCAAGATCTAAAATGCTCTGGAGAAAGACAGTTTTGCAGTTCCTTCTCTACATTTGGAATTAAGGGGGAAACTGTAAGGAAGATTACATGGAGGTGGGAGAAAGCCCTGCAGGGAAATCTATATGATTAGATTACAAGATAGTTAACAAATTACGTGCTTCTTGAGAGTGGTTACCTCACAAAGGTCTGAAAAAGAAGACCTGAGGCATGACTACCCACCCTGACCTGCCCAGTTAGGAATTTGTGATCAGATCACCCTGTGAGGTTACTTTTTGTCACTGAGGTCTGTCAGATTTGTTATAGAGTCCTGTTTTGTTCACAACTGTACTCACAGTCTTTTCACAGAAGTTTATTACACCTAAAAGTCGGGTGAAGATGACTGAGCAAGTTGTAGATGCTATGAGCAAGGGAAGACCAGTGTTAAATATGTGGGAATTTGAGCAGTCATTTCATTAGTGAATATTTTCAAGTGTTGATATAAGAATGTCCAAACCTATAGAGAATTTTTATAAAAAATGTATTTGAGCCAAACAGAACCTGGTTGCAAAAATCTCAAAGACTGAGATCGGTGTTTCCTATAGCAGCTGTTTGCGGCTTCTTTTATGCACTTGGGTTTGAGGAGGGATCCTAAGGAAGATTACCTAAAAGCAAGGAGGGGATTAAATTACAGGACAGTCAACAAGATTATGTGCTCTCTTGAACTCATTTTTGGCTTATTTCAAAAGTTGGTTAAGCTGCATTCACAGAAACAATAAACAGGGCTTGCTTAAGGCAAAAGTAAAGCTTTTACTAAAGAAGTTATATTACTGGGGTGTGAACATGCACCATGTTAGTTCATGATCAGATCACCCTGTGAGGTTACATCCATGGAACCCCTTTTTCATCCACACATGTAATAATACATTTTGATTCTTAAATAATACCTTATCTGTGTGAACATGGATAGTAAACACAAATCCCACTGTACTTAATGACAGTGTAAGCTGTGGGCAGGGACACGCATGCTGTGAGATAAAGCTGTGCAGGAGAAAAATTGTGGTATTTCCCAGGCTCCTCCTAGAGGAAGTCAGGACCTTGGGAATGATGGAGGTTGTTTATGGTGGAGAGAAGGAAAAACAAAGACAGTGAGAATTAAAGAGAGCATGTGAAAAGGTGTTCAGAGTTATGCACCTGAAAATTGTTATTGCTGTTATTTCAGGGAGTCAGAATATCTGAGTTCAGCTACCAAATGTATCAATGTCTTTAAGCAAGTCACTTCCATTGGGGGCACTTGTTATTCCTTTGTAAAATGGGCTTCACTATCTTTAGGGTTTCTTACGTTTCTAAAATTCTGTAGTTCTATGACCTGAGAATATGCAATGTTTCTAAGGGATACTGGAGCACTTAAGAATATTTAAAACTGTAATAACCCTGATGTTTGCTATTTAAAAAGTTTGTAGCTATCTAAGTGTATTTTTCCAATATGTGCTCTTACCAATTTTGCAATAACTGCTGCTGATTTTTTTTCATTTTTTCTATGTGTACATATTTTTGTATAAAATTTGGCTCATACTTTATTTGGTGAGCTTATTTTTACATTTAGCATATTGTGAGCTTTTCTCCAATCAAAAATAAGATTTTATTGGCTGCATATTATTTTATTATTTGGCAACATCATAATCTAGTTATAATCATTCCATTATTTGTTGAATATCTTATTTATAATTATTCATTAACAAATTTTTCATTAATTGTTGTGTGCATTTTTAATTATGTATTTTAGATAAACTCTTACCAATAGTATGATTGGGTCAAAGAGTTTTAATATGCTTAATATATATTGCCGAATTGTCCTACAAAAGGGTTTACTAACAAATATCCACGTGAATTTGAAATTCTTCTAGCAATGGTTTCTCCATCTGACTTCCTCAAGTCTGTGTTCACTGGTCCAACCCATAGCTCTATTATATGAGGCTAATACTAACTCACCCCAAAAGGACATCTGTAGGTGACTAGAAAAAAGTCTCCCAATTATAGGTTGCCATTCCTTGGCCCCAGTATAGTAAAGGTGGAAAAGATGCCATTCCTTTCAGAATATTATTGCAACCATTTAAACATTAGTACATTTTTGCATTTTTTCAAACCCATATTAGTCCAAATAGTTACTCGGCACCAAAGAATCTCAAATGACTAAGACTGAGATGAAAAGTGAGAGGAAAAATGATTTCCTAATGTTAAGACCTTCTAATCCTCACGAAAAGGACTTTACTCATCAGCGTTTCTCAAACTTGAATGTACTTATGAATTACTTTGTGGTCTTTTTATTTAATGGAAGTATAATTGACACAAAACATTACATTAGTTTAGGGTGTACAACATAATGATTCAAAGTTGTATATACTGCAAAATGATCACTACAATATGTCTAGTTAATATTTGTCACCATACATAATTGTAGATTTTTTCCCTTATGATAACTTTTAAGATCTATTTTATTAGCAACTTTTAAATATAAAATACAATATTAACTATAGTCATTATTCTGTATATTACATCCTCATGACATTTATTTTATAACTCCGAGTTTGTACCTTTTAACTCCCTTCATCCATTTCCTCATCTCCCAACCTCACCGTCCCCCCTCCCCTGCCCCCAGCAATCTGTTCTCTGTATCTATGAACAACTGATCTGTTCTCTGTATCTATGAGCTTGGGGGTGTTTTTGATTTGTTTTGTTTTTAAGATTCCACTCATAAGTGAGATCATATAGTATTTGTCTTTCTCTGACTTGTTTCACTTAGCATAATGGTCTCAATGTCCATCAGTTTGTTGAAAATGACAAGATTTCATTCTTTTTAATGGTGGAATAATACCCCATTGTTTAAGTACGCTACATTTTCTTTATCCATTCATCCATCTATGGACACATACATCGTTTTCATACTTGTCTGTTGTAAACAGTACTGCACTGAATATGGGAGTGAACATATCTTTTCAAGTTAGTATTTTCTTTTTTTTTGACAAATGCCCAGAAGTGAAATTGCTGAATCATTTGGTAGTACTATTTTTAAGTTTTTGAGGAACCTCCACACTGCTTTTCATAGTGGCTGCACCAATTTACATTCCCACCAACAGTGCACAAAGGTTTCCTTCACTTCCTCGTCAAAACTTATTTCTTATCTTTTTGATAATAGCCATTCTACCAGTTGTGAGTCGACATCTCATTGTAGTTTCAATTTTCATTTCTCTGATGATGTTCATCATTTCTTCATCTACCTGTTGAGCATCTACAGGTCTTCTTTGAAAAAGTGTCTATTCAGATTCTCTGTCCATTTTTTAAAATGCATTGTTTGGCGCTTTTTTTTTTTTTTTTTTTTTTTTTTTTTTTTTTTTTTTTTTTTTTTTTTTTTTTTTTTTTTTTTTTTTTTTTTTTTTTTTTTTTTTTTTTTTTTTTTTTTTTTTTTTTTTTTTTTTTTTTTTTTTTTTTTTTTTTTTTTTTGCTATTGAGTTTTATGCATTCTTTATATGTTTTAGATATTAACCTGTTATCAAATATATGATTTGCAAATTTTCTCCCATTCAGTAGGTTGCCTTTTCTTTTTCTTAATTTTTTTTTCTTTTATTGATTCTAGAGAGAGGGGAAGGGAGGGAGAAAGAGGAGAGAAACATCGATGGGAGAGAGAAACATCCACCCCTACTGAAGACTGAACCTGAAACCCAGGCATGTGCCCTGATGGGGAATGGAACCTGCAACTTTTCAGTTTGAAGGTGATTCCCAAACAATTGAGTCACACTGGCCAGAGAAGTAGGTTGCTTTGCATTTTATTGATGGTTTCCTGGGGGGGGGGGGAGTATTTGAAAAGATGTAGATTCTATTGCATAGGTTGAGGGGTGGGACCTTTAATTCTGCATTTGTAATGAGCTCCATAGACCACTCCTTGAGTGGCCAAGTCATTTGACTATTAAGAAAGGTAATGGGTACCAATTACTTAACAGGCTCATTGTAAACACTTGACAAATGTCTAGAGTTGTTCTTTTCAATATTATTATTAATATGCACACCAATTCTTTTCTTGTCCTGCAGTAACAATGGTAAATTTATTTCAGAAAATTATCCTTGAAAAATACAATACATTTCTTCTATTTGGAAGACAGAATAGCTATTCTCCCAACATATGCTGGATGACACGGTTTCTTTTCAATGTCTTATTTCTGAAATGCAGAGTAGAGGAGGGATGAATTCAAAGAGAAGTGAATTTGACATCTTTTGCTTTCCAGGGTCTTCATTGCTTTGAGTGACTACAAATATTGCTCCCTGACTCAGTGAATATATCAGACCAATGAATCTATCAGACCACTAATAAAACTCCTTCAAGAAGTTGGGGGAGAAAATATAGTTTTCTGTTCTTGTTTTTTCTTAGCTAAACAACTTTAACTCATTTTTTTTTAAAGATTTTATTTAAAAAATAAAATCTTTATTTTATTTTTTAAGGGGGAAGGAAGGGAGAAAGAGAGGGAGAGATATATCAATGTCTGGTTGCCTCTCACATGCCCCCTACTGGGGACCTGGCCAGCAACCCAGGCCTGTGACCTTACTGGGAGTTGAACCAATGACCCTTTGGTTTGCAGGCTGGCCCTCAATCCACTGAGCCACACCAGCCAGGGCAAACTCATTATTTTTCTTTAAACTTTCTTAGACTTTCAGCACAAGCTTTTTGTCTCTTTTCCTTCATTGGCCTGGTTACTCTTATTTATTTATTTATTTATTTATATTTACAAACGGGATTCATTTAGGTGGAAAGAATCTTCTGTTTAAGTACAATGATTTTGTAGTAACTCAAAGCCTGTGAGAGAGGTGAAATGAATTAATGATTTTTCTATAATGAAACAGAAAAGCTCAGAAAGGTAGGTTATTTGTCCAAGGTCACACAGCTCATAAGTGACAGAGGCATTACATGAACTTAGATTTTTTTCAATGTCATGTTCTTTCAAGCATGTCATGCTTACTTGCAAATCTGGGAGATGAAGCAAGTACACAGATGGTTATAATTTAAGCCAACGTGGGCAGTAGTGAGTAAGTATACAAGTGTAGTATAAACCACATGCTGCAAGGATCAGAGACAAGGAGAGATGTGTTCAGTTGGGAAGATCACACATGGCTTTGAAATGAGTCTCTCCATGAGGTACTTAGTTCATGAGATAGCACTAGAAGAATTGGAAATTCCAGGACCTCTTCTCAGAAGCAGGAAGAGCCAAGTTTCAGATGAAAAAACCATAAAGATCGAGCTGGAAAGGGCAGGTTAGGGCCAGATCACAGCAGCCTCTGCGCGCCAGGTGAGGCAGAAGCCTATTCAGTAAACAACTACCAGCTGTTGTGGGTTCTTATCGAAGAAGTTACTTAAGCGTAGCTGCACTTTAGCAGAATTACTTCAGTAAAAGGCAAAATTTAATAAATGTCATCGATATACAAAATGTCATGGTAATTGTAGGTCAGGAAAGAAAAAGATCTGGGAGGTTTGTATGGTTTTAGTTGATCTAGGATAGATTTATTAGGCAATTATTGTCAATGTAGAAAAAAACTAGGTCTGATTTCACGGAAGGGAATGAAACTGGAGACATTTAAACTTATTTAAAATTTGTATTTCAGCTCATATGTGGACTCAAACAATTAGCACATCCAAGCAATCCCTTCCAATACTAATACTTGAAATCATTTAAAAATATATATATATTATTTAAGTATTCAAAAAGACAAAGTTAAAAATTTGGGGTTTTTTTATTGATTTAAGACAGAGAGAGAAAGAGAGAGAGAGATCTGTTGGTTTTTTCACATATTGATGCATTCATTGGTTGATTCTCGTATATGTCCTGACCAAGGATTGAACCCACAACCTTGGCGTGTGGGGATGACACACTAACTGAACTACCTGGGGCCAGGTTTAAGAGTTTGGTCTTTAAAATAAAAGAAAAAAGAACAAATCTACAGTAAGTTTTATTTTTAGAGTTGCTATTTTATCAACTAAGCCAAGATGAAACAGTAATTCATTAGATGACAAAGTTGTTTTTATTTCTCTTTAAATTTATTTCTGACAATACAAATCTGACTCATTGTCACCAAAAAAGAGGAACCTTGTAGAGACTTGTGCAGCTGCCCTGGGTCAATCTCTATAGGCAAAACTTGTCTTTGAACAATGCTAATAATGTAAATGTTAGTTAATTGAATTCTGGGTTTGATTGTAACTAAATCAGATTTTTAAAAAATATTAATAAATTGGGCTAGAATTCTCTTTGAAAAAATTTGATTTAAAAAATGAAGCAACCTACTTGTTACTTGAGAAAGTGCAAATTCCAAAACACACATTCCAAAACATTTGCAATGAAAAAAATCCACAAAATTCTCAAAAAATAAGATAGAGTGGTATGAATATCTATAATGAGCAATAATACCATGTTGTAGAAAAAGGAGGATTAATGTCATTTTGATTCAGGTCTTTTAAGCCAGGAAATCCATCTGACAGAAGGGTCAGTAGCTTCAGTTCATTTCAGTCAAATCAAAACAGAAAGAGCAGTAAGTAGTTAATCCTGATAAGAGAGGGCCAAAAGGCAGCAGCAAAGAAGTTCAAGTTCCGGGACTGAAAGGGATTTGGTAAGTGTTGGGCCAAGTTGGGTGATGGTGGAGTCACCTGCCTGATTTTTATTATGTGATACAACTAAAGAGATAAAAACGAAAACAAAAACCAAAAAACTTCTGAGGCATTTGTTAACCAGAATTTTTGCCCTGATTCTTTAGAAGGAAATACAATATTCAAAATGAAACTTAAGTGAAAGCAGTCATGTTACTGTTGGAGAGTAGCCTGTGATCAGGCACAGGAACATACCAAGCAACTGTTGGTCAGAAAGTTCTGGCTTCATATGTCAGCTCCACCATTTATTCAATGTTGGATTCGATATAGGAAAGTCTCAGGAGCTAGGATATTGCTTCAGGAGGGGCATGTTTCAGCTACATTTGCATAACATTTTTCTTAGGCTGTGTAGTTGCTGGCATAGCTGTGAGGGCTGTTGGAGATGGGGGTGGGGGGTAAGAAGGGTTGGGTCCTGAACCCACCACGCCTACCCTCTGGCCCTGCCTCAGGACCTTGAGCACAATTCTACTCTCTCTAAGCCTAATCTCCTCTTTTGAACCATGGTAATAAGATACACTTATAAGTCTGCTGTAGGTTAAAACTGAGGTAAATAACATGAAGTACTGGCTCCTAAATATTCAATAAACATAAATAAACTGGAGGGATATTGAAAGGAAAATATTAAAAGAGAATATCTGTTCCAAAGAAGATTGTTTCTATTAGGGAAATTTTGTTTTTGTTTTTGTTTTTGTTTTTTTCTTTCTGTCTTTCTGTTAGGGAAAGTCTTAACTCTGCCTTGTTCCTACAGCACTTTAGGTATATATTTTCTGATATTAGTCCTAATTGCTGATTTTTTTCTCCTTCATGTACTTTAAAGAAAAGAAAAGCAATTCTTGTTTAAACCATTATTCTACTTATATTCTTGTTCAAAGGAAAGGGCTGGGCTTTCCCACAGAGCACTTAAAACCAGGTGATGATATCACACCCATCAGCACCCAGCACACACTATGAGAACAGAAGTTGGTTCCGTCCAGTAGTTTTCTTCCATCCTTGGTCCCTGAGGAGAGTGAATTGTTCTAGAAGCCCTTATTCACTAGTGTCCCATGGATGGCAAAATCTTAGAGCAGTCTCCCTGCCTCTCCCCACACCACATTAAGAACTAAAATGACTGTCAAAGGGAATGTAAACTGTTAAGGTAGCTCAATGCTCATAAGTTACCTCAGAGTAAAGGAAAAGTATAAAAACTGTTCCAAGATTTTACAGGGGTGTCCAAGTTTTGGCATCTCTGGGCCACACTGAAATAAGAAGAGTTGTCTTGGGCCACACATTAAATACATTGCAGCACATAATCACAAAAAATATATAACATTTTAAGTAAATTTACAATTTTGTGTTGGGCCGCATTGACAGCCTTCCCAGGCTGCATGTGGCCTGTGGGCTGCAGGGTGGACACCCCTGCGCATGTACCCTCCTTCCACCCCTGCCTTACCACCTCACCTGTCAGAAGACTTGGGTACTAGAAATATTACTGTTGATGCAAGCATTTTGTGAGCCTGATTCTATTCATTCTAAATAACTATGAAGATACATTTTTTGCTTCTGGTCAAGATAGTGAATAGGTAAACACAGTACTCGAAACCTCCCACAACCACATCACAATAACAACTAAACTATAGGACAACCATCGTTCAGAACCACCCGAAATCAAGCTAAACAGAAGTCCTATAATACCACATCAAGACTGGGAAGAGGTGAGGAGACCAGAATGGTTCAAAATCAGGAGGGGTATCTTAGCTGTGGACGACCCCACCTGCAGAGCAAGGGGTCCCAGCCCCACACTAGAACCCTCAGCTCAGGGTTCCAATGCTGAGAAGAGAAATCCCCGTAACTTTTCACTGTAAGTACCAGTGGAGATTGTGGCTGAGTGAGATGTAGGGCTTCTGGAGTCCCAAGTGTTCCTTTAAAAGGACCGTTCACTGACTTACTCAGACCCACTCACTCTGAGCTCCAGTGCTGGGGCAGTATTTGGAAAGTCACCAGGGGCATATGGGGAGGAACTAAAGTGCCTGGCTTCAGGATCAGGGCTGGAAAGAGAGCTTTCTCCTAGACAAAGGTGCTGGCAGAAGCCATTATTTCTTTGCTGAATCCTCCCCACCAAGAGCCAGCAGGCAACTTCATGTCTGTGTCTCCATCAGCCTGACTAAAACTGTTCACCCCAATCTGGTGATTCCCTGAGACTGCACCCTACCCAGACTTCATGCCCATCCAAGCATTTCCAGTGGCTTTCATGCAAATGGCTTCTCTTGGCTCATAATTCAGATTTTCCTAAAATTTCTCAAACAAGCAGTATCTGGTCTCTATGTACCCTATACCTCTTGCTAAGTGGCCCCAGGCCTGGTACAAATGATAGCCCACCTCAGTTCACAGGTTGGTCTTTCCTGGACATCTCTGAGCCCAGCATAAGTAGCAGCCATGTGCAGACTGCTCTGTAGTTCATATTGGGTGGTGGTCTGGGGCAGGGCATAGCCAGCAGCTGATCTTGGTCTGCACCTTCTGGGATGCCTCAGAGCCAGTGCACCTGGTGGGCAGCTTTAGATCATGCTGTATTACAACCTACCACCTCCATAAGCAACATACTCAAGGCGTGAACTTGGTAGGCACCAAAATCCCACTGAAGTGAATCCTGCTCTGTGGGATATGCCCTTGCATAACAGCTCCTCCTCTGTAGTCTCAACTAATCCTTGAAGCTGATTGGCCTGGGGGTCAATCTTTTCCAGTGATGTGCCAACAGCAACCAACTCTCAACTACAAAAGGACAGTGCGCACAGCACACACTGGGGGTGCAACTGGAGCAACTGGCCCCGGTGACTGAAGAGGATGTACCACTGGCCCATATAGGATATCTACTATATAAGGCATCTCTGCCAACACTGAAAAACATAGCAGCTCTACCTAATGCATAGAAACAAACACAGGGAAGCAACCAAAAGGAAGAGACTAAGAAACAGATCTCAAATGAAAACAACAAGAAAAATATCCAGAAAAGGAAGTAAATGAAATGGAGACAAGCAAACTACCAGATACAAAGTTCAAAAGAATGGCTATAAGGATGCTATATATAGTTAGAACCTCCAAGAACTTAGTGAGAATTTCAATGAAATTAAAAAGGGCATGGAAACCATAAAAAAAGAACCAGTCAGAATTGAGAATAAACTATTTGAAATAAAGAATATATTACAGGGAATCAATAGTAGAGTAGATAAACAGATCAGTGATTTGGAAAATAAGAAAGCAGAAACTATCCAACCAGAACAGAAAAAAGAAAAAGAATTAAAAAAATGAGAATAGTGTAAGAAGACTCTGGGACAACATCAATTCTAACAACATTTGCATAAGGAGGAGAGAGAGAGTAAAAAATTGAAAACCTATTTGAAAAAAAAAATGATGGCAAACTTCCCTAGCCTGGTGAAGGAAATAGACATACAAGTCCAGAAAGCACAGGGAGTCCCAAATAAGATGAACCCAATGAGGCCCACACCAAGACACGTTATAATTAAAATGCCAAATGTTAAAGACAAAGAGAGATTCTTTTGTAAAAAGATTTTATTTATTTATTTTCAGATAGAGGGGAAGGGAGAGAAAAAGAGAGGGAGAGAAACATCAGTGAGTGAGAGAAGTTGACTTGTACACCCCCACCTGGGGACTTGGCCTGCAATCCAAGCATATGCCCTGACCAGGAGTTGAACTAACGACTTTTCAATTTGCAGGATGACATCCAACCTACTGAGCCACACCAGTCAGGGCAAAGAGAGAACCTTAAAAGCAGCAAGAGAAAGACAGTCAGCTTTGTCTGGTATGGCTCAGTGGGTTGAGCACTGGCCTGTGAACTGAAAGCTCACCCGTTTAATTCCCAGTAAGGGCACATGCCTGGGTTGCAGGCCAGGTGTGGGGAGTGCAAGAGGCAACTGATAGATGCTTCTCTCACACATTGATGTTTCTCTCCCATTCTTTCTCCCTCCCTCTCTAAAACAGAAATAAAATACTTTTCTAATTTTAAATTTATTTTATTTTTAGACAGTGGGGAAGGGAGGGAGAAAGAGAGGGAGAGAAATATCAATGTGTGGTTGCCTCTCATGCACCCCTCACTGGGGATCTGGCCTGCAAACTAGGCATATGCCTTGACTGGGAATCGAACCTGTGACCCTTTGATTCACAAGCCCGTGCACATTCCACTGAGCCACACCAGTCAGGCATAAAATACTTTTTTAAAAAAGAGGAAAACAGTTATTTACCTATGAGGGAGCTCCCATGAGACTGTCAGCTGATTTCTCAACAGAAACTTTGCAGGCCAGAAGGGACTGGCACAAAATATTCAAAGTGATGAAAAGCAAGGACCTACAGCCAAGATTGCTCTACCCAGCAAAGCTATCATTTAGAATGGAAGAACAGATAAAGATCTTCCCAGACATGAAAAAGCTAAAGGAGTTCAGCACCACCAAACCAGTGTTACAAGAAATGATAGTCTTCTTTAAAAAGAAAAAAAGATAAAAATATGAATAATACAATGGCAATATATACATATCTATCAACAATTGCTTTAAAGGCAAATGGATTAAATACTTCAAAAGATATATGGTGACTGAACGGATAACAAAACAAGATCCTTACATACGTTGTCTACAAGAGACTCACTTCAGATAAAAAGGCACACACAGACTGAACGTAAAGGAGTGGAAAAAGATATTTCTTAAAAGTTGGTACAAAAATAAAGCTGGGGTAGCAATACTTATACCAGACATAATAGACTTTAAAACTAAAGCTATACTAAGAGAGAAAGAAGGATCCCACAATTCCAATTCTGGGTATTTGCCCAAAGAAACCCAAAACAATAAATCAAAAATACATATACATCCATATGTTTATTGCAGCATTATTTACAATGGCCAAGTTATGGAGGCAGCCTGAATGTCCATCAATAGATGAGTGGATGAAGAAGTGGTGCATATGTATAATGGAATATGATTCAGCCATAAAAAAAGAATGAAAATTTGCCATCTGCAAAAGCATGGAGGGACCCAGAGACTATAATGCTAAATGACATAACTCAGACAGAGAAAGACAAATGCCAGATGATTTCACTTATATGTGCAATCTAAAAAATAAAATAATCAAGCAGAATGGGAACAGACTCATAGATATAGAGAATGTTTTGACAATTGCAAGATGAGAGGGGTTTGGGAGGATAGGTGAAAAAGTGAAGGGATTTAGAGGTACAATTGGTAGTTACAGAGTGGTAAAGTGCAGCATAGGAAATATAGTTAATAATATTGTAATTACTATATATAGTGTCAGATGGGTAATAGATTTATCAGGGTGATCACTTTGTAAGTTACATAAAAGTCTAATCAATGGGTTGTACACCTTAAACTAACATAATATTGAACTTCAGCTATAATGTAAAAATAAAAATTTTTTAATTAAAAGAGATCTTTTTTCCTAAGAACTCATTAAATACTTACAAATGAATGAGTGAATAAATGAGCTTGCCAGTGACCACTCCTAAGAGTTCTGCATTCATTCATTCATTCATTCATTCATAAAACAAACATGATGGATCCCTAGTATGTACAGGTACTGTGCTAAGACTATGTGTCCATAGCCTTTTGATATAGTGATAAGACATGAGTCCCCCAGGAGTGAGATTTTGGCATAAAATAGTCATGCAATGGTAAACCTCTAGATCATACAAAATAATATACTATGTTTTAGAGATGGTAGTTATGGGCATAATTATACAAGAAGGAAGCTATGTAGAATATAACTTGACTACATCACACACTTGACCAAAACTGAATTTGTTATCATTAGCAATTTCACTTGGCATTCTTATATGGGTTTATGTGGGCTTTTGGAAACATGATTAAAATATCCTGAGAAGATATTTTAATATCCACTTAGAGAAGATAGCTAAGGATGTCTGAACTCAAAACTCCTTTTTCTTAAATATTCCTTTGGGCAAGCACAGGTGTTTAAAATCATTCCCTTAATCTTAGAGGTTTGTACTAAAGAGCTGGCTTATTAATGTTTGTTGTTATTGATATTAAGAACAGTGTTTCTACCACAAATAAAAATGTTTAGTATAATAGTTGACCTTCCTTCCTTTCTTCCTTCCTTCCTTGTAGAGTTTGAAGACCAGGCTAAGTGGCTTGGTATTATACCAAAGCATTAGTTTCCATCAGGAAATTATTAATGTTATTCAATTATTCTCTCTCAGCCTTCATTGCTAAAGGGAAGTGACATACTGTTGACAGCTATCAGAGCTCTTCATGCTTTATTGGAAAGTCATTTGAAAAATTACCATATCATTAAAATCAAATCTCAAAAAATTTCAAAAGTCTTTCAGAGAACTTCTCAGACAGGCATCAGATAATATCATTACTATATATTCGCTCTCTGCCTTCTAGCATTCAGATACTGGTTAAAGGGGAAAGGGGCTTGAGTGGAATGCAGTGTTCCTGAAAGGAAGCTAGCCCTTTATCTTAGCTTCCTTCTCTTCTCCAAGGAAGGGCAGCCTGACAGAATCACTTGGAAGCTTCTCCATCTCTATAAGCAAAGGAGGCTCATTTCCCAGCTGGATACCCACCTGGTCTTGGATTTGCTGACCTGTGGAGGAAGCTGCTTTCAGAGCCCAGGAAGAACATCTGGAATAGAATGCATGGTATTGCATGGAGGCATTCCAGGCACAGAAGAGCAAGGGCTGTCCTTCCAATGTCTTGGTTTTTGATACAAAAGGAAGGCAGAGGAGCCTGTTTTGAGAACAGTGCTGACTCAGAAGGCAAAGAACCTACTCTCAGAAAAGCAAAAGAGTTAAGTGGAGTGAAAAGTACAGTAAAATAGTAAAAGATGAATCTGAAAAGATAGGGTGAAGCCAGATTAGGTAAGACCTTGCATATCAGGGCAGGGCAGGTAAAATCAATTCAGTAAAAAAAAATTGGAAACAATTGTAGTATTTTTTAAGCCAAAACTGGATCTAATCAGTACTCTGGGTTAGGAAAATAAATTTGACAGAAATGCATGGACTAGATCAGGGAGGGAAAGGTAAAAAGCATGTATGTGTGATGCTAAAGAAGATTTAAAATTAAGCACCACTATGAGATACCACTACATATCTATTTGCATTGTTACAACTAGAAAATATGTGTATATACTGACAATATCAAGTGCTGACAAAGACTCAGAGCAGCTGAAACTCCCATACACTGCTGGTAAGAATAAAAAATGGACCAACCACTCTAGCACATGATTTGACAAGCTTCTTATAAGGTTAAATATACATTGACCATATGACCCCAAAATCCCACTCATAGTTGTCTACTCTAGAGAAAGGAAAATCTATGTTAACATAAAATCCTAGACATCAATGTTTATAGAAACTCTATCATAATTGCCCCCACATGGAAAACATCCCAAAAGTCCCTGAGTGGGTGAATTGATAACAAAGTGTGGTACCTCAGTACCATAGAACACTACCGAGCAATAAGGAAGAAGGCATTATGCTGAGTGAAAGAAGCCAGTGTCAAAAGGTTCCATACAGTATGATTCTATTCACACAATATTCTTAAAGGGACAAAACCATAGATATGGAAGACAGATCAGTGATTGCTAGGGGTTAGGGGAGGGAGGTGAGGTAACAACAACAATAATAATAGGCTAGCAGGAGGGTGTTTTCAAGGGATGATGGAACCATTCTGCATTCTGATTGTGCTGGTGGTTGCATAAATCTGTGCATGTGTTTAAAATCATAGAACTGACCTTCCAGCACTGTATCTGCAGAATGAATAATTAGTAACAGTCTACCATCTTTGGAAACAGGAGGGAAAGCAAACCTGGCAGAGGTACCCATTCCATTCACCACATGCTCAGTAGCTGGTGATTGGCAGACACTCTGCAACAATGTTCGAGCCCTGGGCAGGAAGCTCTCCTTCCAGGATTCTTTGTTTCACAGTCTCTGTCTCTTTCTTGAAGGCATCATGGCTACCCTCAGACTCCTTTTGAAGCTCAAGATAGTAAAAAAAGAAGACAAAGAAGTTCATCAAGTACCACTCAGATCCATGCCAAAATTAAGTGTAACTGGTGGAAACCCAGAGGCATTGGTAGTTGGATGTGGTGGAGATTCAAGGGTCAGATCTTGATGCCCAACCCTAGTTACAGGGGCAACAAGAAAACAAAGCACATTGTGGGAGACCATTCTGCATGGCATGGGCCCAGCTCCCATTCGGAGATGCACAGGACCCACACCCATGGATAGGTTCTCCCGTGGGGAATCAGGCCTCCTGCATTTGTACCTAAGCCACTTTGAGTCTTGCTTTTGCTAAAACTCCCTCACCCTGAGTTGAGACAGCAAGTGCTTATTGTAACTTCCTAAAATCCATGCTAGACTTCCAGCCAAGATGGAGGCATAGGTGGACACACTGTGCCTCCTCTCACAACCAAAATTAAGGACAACAAAAAAAGTTAGCCCCCCCGCCAAAAAAAAAAAAAACAACCAGAATGGATAAAGGACTGAATTGTACGGAAGTCTGACGATTCACCCAGACCGGTAAGATGGGCAGAGTTGGCGACCAGGGAGAGGGGTAGCAGTGGGAAGAAGTGGTAGCTAGTGGTCCTGGGCGCACAGGCGGCAGTTACTGAGTGCAGGGAGGCAACAAGCAGACCAAGTGAGGTGCACAAGGTGGCTGACTGAGGTCACACATTCACGTGCAGATAAGTCAGGCAAAAACGGGCAGCGAGACAGACTGTGCAGTGCAGGGCCCCAGTGCCAGGAAATAGAGTCTAAAGGGCACCAATTGAGAACACTTGTGGGAGTTGGGGTGCTGGAAGAGAGTCCCAGCCTCACGGGAGAGTTCATTGGAGAGACCCACAGGGTCCTAGTATGTGCACGAGCCCGCCCACATGGAAATCAGCGCCAGAAGGGCCCAATTTGCTTGGGGAAAGCAATGGAAGGGACTAAAATCAGAGAGAGAGGGGAGCAGGTGCCATTGTTCCCTATCGGACCCTGCCCCCCACATCCAGCATCACAACCCAGCGACTGGGTTGCTCTGCCCTGGTGAATGCCTAGGGCTCTGCCCCTCATTACATAACAGCCACAACCCCCCTCAAAAAAAAAAAAAAACCCAAAAAACCAACAAGGATGGCTCAAACGGGAGAACAGATAGGGGCCCCAGAACTAATTCATCTAAGTCACCAAGAAGTAGCCAATCTATCATATGCACAGCTGAAAGCACTGGTAGCCAACCTATCAGATGCACAGTTCAAAGCACTAGTGATTAGGAAGCTCACAGAATTGGTTGATTTTGGTTGCAAATTAGATGAGAAAATGAAGGCTACAATAAGTGAAATGAAGAAAAATGCACAGGGAACCAATAGTGATGGGAGGAAAACTGGGATTCAAATCAATGGAGTAGACCAGAAAGAAGAAACAAACATCCAAGCAGAAAAGAGTGAAGAAACAAGAATTCAAAAAAATGAGGAGAGGCTTAGGAACCTCCAGGACATCTTTAAATGTCCCAACATCTGAATTATAGGGGTACCAGAAGGGGAAGAGGAAGAGCAACAAGTGGAAAACTTATTTGAACAAATAATGAAGGAGAACTTCCCCAATCTGGCAAAGGAAATAGACTTCCAGGAAATCTAGGAAGCTCAGTGAGTCCCAAAGAAGTTGGACCCAAGGAGGAACACACCAAGGCACATCATAATTACATTACCCAAGATTAAAATGAGGGAGAGAATTCTAGAAGCAGCAAGGGATAAAGGCAGAGTCACCTACAAAGGAGTTCCCATCAGACTGTCAGCTGATTTCTCAAAAGAGACCTTGCAGGCAAGAAAGGGCTGGAAAGAAGTATTCCAAGTCATGAAAGGCAAGGACCTACATCCAAGATTGCTCTATCCAGCGAAACTGTCATTTATAATGGAAGGGAAGATAAAGCGCTTCTCAGGTAAGGTCAAGTTAAAGGAGTTCATCATCACCAAGCCCTTATTCTATGAAATGTTAAAGGGACTTATCTGAGAAAAAGAAGATAAAAAATAGGACAGTAAAAAAGACAGCAAACTCACAGATATTAACAACCACACCTAAAACAAAAGCAAAGTAAGCAAACAGCAAGAACAGGAACAGAATCACAGAAATGGAGATCACATGGAGGGTTAGCAACAGGAGAGTGGGAGGAGGAGAGAGGGGGAAAAGGTACAGAGAATAAGTAGCATAGATGGGAGGTAGAAAATAGACAGGGGGAGGGCAAGAATATTGTGGGAAATGTAGAAGCTAAAGAACTTATGACAAATGGACATAAACTAAAGGGGGGAATGTGGGTGGGAGAGGGTGTGCAGGTGGAGGGGAATGAAGGGGGAAATGGGACAACTGTAATAGCATAGTCAATAAAATATAATTTAAAAAATTCATGCTAAAACTTCCTAGGATGAGTGTAACCAGTCCAACCACTTTTCCCTTTTCATTTGCTAATATCCTTCTTCTGTGATGTGATTAGGGGCGTCACCTCTTTTGTTGTCTGTAAAAGGTAACCACCTATAGTGAACCAGTGCATAGTAAATGAGGACCATCATGTAATGTGACCAGAAACCCAAAAAAGGCCTGTCATGGTGGAGGCCGGGCTTTTGTTCCCCTTGAGAGAAAAGCCATGCTTCCTTTTTTCCTCCACCAGACTCGTTGTCCATGTGAATGTCTCATTTAATCCATAATGACATGGATACTGTGGGCCAGTATCTGCATCAGCACATGCTGCCCAGTGGCTTTCAGAAGTTCCTGGTCCACATTGTGAAGGAGCTTGAAGTGCTGCTGATGTGCAACAAATCTCACTGTGCTGAGATTGCTCACAACATCTCCTTGAAGAACTGCAAAGCCATCATGGACAGAGTAGCCCAGCTGGTCATCAGGGTCGCCAACCCCAATGCCAGGCTGTGCAGAGAAGAAAACAAATAGACAGCTTGTGCACACTGTGTTTGCATTGATAAAACCACAAAATTCTGCCATCAAAAAATAAAAATAAATAAAATCAGAACCATACACCAAAAAAATGAAGTCACATTTACAGTATGATAATTACAAACACTAAAATTCCAAAAAGAAAGCAAAGTAAAAAAACCCAACAAATTAGGAGGGAAAGCAAGACATTTTCCATTGTTTGACATATCTGACAGAGAACATCAGCAAAAAACAAACAAAGTTAATGCTAAATGGGATAAAGAAAAGAAATAACAGAATCTTAAGTTAGTATATAGATTCATTGATTAATTCAGGGTTAGTGAATGTACTTGTGGCAGATTGTACTTCTGACGAGGCTGCAATAACATGTGTCAGCCTTCATGCCCTCCTGGAACCTTGCTACCCCTCCATTAAGAGATGGGTGCCCGTATCTTTGAATTTGTGACTGCCAAGACCAAGAGTGTATGGTGGAAGCTATGATATGAGCTTCCTGAGGCTAAATCATAAAAATGCAATGCACTTCCTTCTTGTTCCCTTAGAACACTTGCTCTTGGAACCCAGACACTATAGTATGAGGACTTTCAAGTAACCCATGGAAAGGTCTGTGTGAAGAGTCATGGAAGTCTCTGTCCACAGCCCTGGGTGATCTTTCAACCAAAAGCCAGTACCACTTGCCAGCCATCTGAGCGAGCCCTTTTGAAAACTGAGTCAAACTAGCTAACATTGCCTGGGGCAGAGAAGAGTGTGTCTGCCAAGCCCTGCCAAACTTGGCTGTTATGAGCAAAGGAAGTGAATGCTGTTATTCTAATCTACTATGTTTTGGGGTGGTATGTTACACAGTGATAGATAGCTAACATAATGCATTTACTCACTTATTAACACCAAAATCAGAGGGCCTTTCTGGTTTGTAGTGTTCAAAAGAATTCTTGGGACAGGATGAATCTTAAAGGAAAAGAGTACATGACTGATTAAAGAAGTTAGACACTGGGCATAGTATTAAGTGATGGCATTAGTGATATTTGCAAATCCTGTTAGAATCCAGAACTCTCATTTTAGATATTGAATAAGACAAAATTCAGGTGGGTTGTGACCTTCTCAAGGTCAGATAGATATTCAGTACCAGAGCTAAAGATCTAAATCTGAACTTTTGATTGCAGTTTAGTATTGTTTTCACTTTGCCTGTCCCTTCCCAATAACATTCCAGAGACCTGAATCACAGGACCTAAAACAGCCAATATATGCCTGGGTGTTTCACTTCCTCCTCCCATGCCAGTGACATACATCATTAGTTAAATACAGCACTCTCCTAATGTCACTGATGTGCATGTAGATAATTAGACCCAAATTGCAATTGGAGACCCTGAATAGAAACATGCAAGAAAGATGCTATCATTGATTTGTTGTTAGGAGTGTCAGAAGAACACAGCAAAGGTGGGCTCAAAATATAAGCTATAAAATCATGTAATATCAAAATGCATTGTGCACAAGAAAGAGGGAAGGCTTTAGACATGACTGCTCAGGATAAAGTTGTCTGAAAAAAAACTCACAAATTTCTTACAGAATCTGCTTAGGAATAGCCTCTCACATCCTCATGGAACTCTGCTTTAGATCCTATCAGACAATTTCCGTTTAGTATTTTTAAATGTATTTTGTTGTAGTTGAAAGAAAACCTTTACTTTAGTTCCAGTTTTGTGTATAAATAATTTGGCCTCATCTCGAGTAAAATAGAATTGGAACGTGTACAACAGGGTAGTATGGAAAAATTGTACACTTTGGTGGTTCTGTTTTTCATAATGCACTTGGCATTGTTGCAGAGCAAAGTAGGCTCAGAAAAAAAATAGACTATTTCTCGGGTATAATTTAAAAGCAGAGGTTACAAACCTGTGGCACTGTGGATTTTAGGGTAACTTACTGAGAACAGGATTCAGATTTATCTAACATAAGGCGAAGAGCAGAGCTTCTGTGAACTACATCATAGGAGAGCAAAACACTGAAGTAGCAACTGCACCTGTAATGATCACTATCCTCTTTCTAGGATTCTGAGTAGGGCATGGATGGAGTTAGGCATTGAGGTTATTTGGGTAAGATAAATAACCAGGTGCATCCATTCAGTCATTTGTTTGTTCATTCACTAAGTACCTAGTATGTGCAAGTACTCTGTTAAACAGTATGGGGAATACAAAGATGAAACAGGCAGAGATTTTGTCTTCAAAGGTTCTCTAGCAGGCATGCTGTCATCCTTTCTCAATAGAGTAGAATTTGAGGACATGAGTCTAATTAATGACTTAGAAATCTAAATATCGTCCAGTGGCACCCAAACACAAGAACCTTGGGTTTAATCATTAGAAGCAGGATATGTCACTACAGTCATCTACACAAATCAGCAGTCTTCAAAAATATTAATAGCATGTCCTTCCTTCTCTTTCTCTCCCTTTTTTTCTACATTCATTACATTATCATTTGAAAAAAATTACTAATTGCTGCATCACTTAGATGCATTACTGTGCTGTTAGGAAATTATTCCTGGTAATGAAACTCTTTTCATCAGCTCCGCTTTCATATTTGAAACACAGGCTCATCCTTTAACAAGTGTTCTTTTCAGAAAAATATGCAGCAGATGTGGCAAAATAGCAATGTAATAATACTCTATGAAATGGACTAGTTTGGATAATATTTAAACTTTCTCTTTTTGTAGTTGGACTTTTTTTATCATAGAAATTTTTCTGCCCACATAAAATTTTCAAGAAGGTTAAGGTCATTATTTTGTGTACTTTATTCTCAAATCTTCAAAGATCAGTAAACTTCTTGTTAGATCTTTTCAAGTTTTTGTGCTTAGAAGCTCTTGATTTATATTTCCCCTAATCTTTTCTAGAATAGAATATCTCAGTACTTGTCACTGGATTTTCCTAAATACCAGCAATTTAGTTTTCAGCTAATAATCTAACCTGACCACTTCTCAAAACCCTACAATATCTGTTAAGGATCAGTGTCTAAGAACAAGACAGAAAGAATCTAAAGTGAACTTCAAAGTCAATCCAGTTTGGGTCCCATATTAATCTCTGCCACTCCCTGTGTGACTTTAGATAAATTACTCAACCTTGATGAGCCTCAGTTTCCTTATCTGCAGAAGGGGGATACAACACACATTGAAAAGTCATTATGAGAATTGTGTTAAATACGGTACAAGAAAGCCAGGAGCCTGGTGCTTAATAGACACTCATTAAATAACAATTTCCCTTCACTTCTTCCTAAAAAGGGCATTGATAACACTCAGGATTTAATTATTAAAACATTTAAGTAGTTACAAATCCAAACCACTCAGATACCAATCAATTTTCCTGACACTTTGATATGTAGAAGATTTGGGACTTTCCCCTCTTTCTTCTTAATGGAACAAAAGCACCACGCCTTAGGGAAAATGAAAATTTGTGAGAAAGCTACCTATGATCTCAACACTCTAGCCCCACAACTCTTTCCAAAACGGTCACATTTTTTTCACAGTTGCCATCAGAGTGTGTTTATCATGGCATCATCTCTTTTAAGGTGCTGAGAGATTTCTCCCAGGTGATAATGGGAAGCTGCTTAAGAAGGAATGGAAGGCTGCAGAGGGGTTCAAGTTCACTTATGATATCGTTTAAATCTTTCTCCAGCATAGAGACTCCACAAAGAGCTCCTCTGCAGTTTTCCTTACCCAGGGCTATTTCTTTAAATTGTTTGACGTCAGAGAAGGAATGCTATAGCAACAGTCTGTCAAAACTGAAATTAACTCAGAAGAAAGATGGGGGTGGAGAAAGGAAAACTGCTCCCTCGGCGGGTACTGACTTCAGAGCGAGTAAATTGGGTAGATGCATTCACTTTATGACATTTTTAAACATCAAATACCCAGAAAAATGTGGGGAAAATCAAGCCGGTTGAGAAGCCTAGGATGTTGAAGGCAGAGAAGAGCGACGTGACAGGGTTATCTGGAAGGCCTGTTTTCATCAGTGACAGTCGTAAAGAATAACTTCCAACTATTGATAATTTATTTAGAGGAAGGCTCTGTGTAAACGTTATCTCATTAAATATTTTAGCACCTGTATAAGGCAGATACCATTTCCCCTATTTTTCAACCAGGAAATCGAGGTCCTGACGACGGTCCAGTCATACAAATGGCGATGGTAGACCTAGGATTGCAATGCAGTTTTGTGTAACTCTGGACTTCAGTTTACTTTCTTACATTTACAATGTCATAATGTTAAATCTAAATGAGACCTTGGGGTCTTCTAAACCAGCCCCCCTATCCAGCCCACGGGCCAACTGAGGCTTATGCGTACCAGGAAGGAAACTGGCCACACCATTTGGGCCCTACTCAAAAGTCTGTGCCGGCGTCCAGGCGCCACGCCGACAAGAAAACGAAACTGCCCGGGAATTAATGTTTTTCTTCTTCTGGCAGGAAACGAGACAAAAAATAGGAAGCAGAAGCTGCGCTCTGCGTCCTCTCCCTTCGCCCCCCACCCAGGCCCCGCGGGCGCGCTCCAGGGCTTGCTCGCGTCCGCAGCGCGTTCGCGCTGGTTCCGCGCGCCTCGTGCCTCGCGCCTCGAGAGCCACGTCCCGCCCCGGCCCCCGCGCGCGGCGGAGTTGGCAGCTCAGCGGCGCTGGCCTGGGTGTGGCCGGAGGATCTCCGCGGCACTGGTCTCAGCGGTGCTCTGCGCTCTGCTCGCCAGCTGCGCGCGTGTGGGGCTGCTGAGCGCCCAGCGGACTCAGGCAGCACCAGATCGACGCGGGTCGGAGCTCACTCTCGGTAGGCGGCAATTGAACGAGCTGCCGCTCGTCGGGGCGCCCCGCAGGGGGATCGGGGG
>PVKU01006030.1:83300-111602 GCA_004027475.1 Anoura caudifer
CGGGGGGGGGGGGGGGGGGGGGGGGGGGGGGAACCGTCCATATTCCTAGCTTCGTGACCCGCAGGGTTCTCTCGACGCCCTGAACCCTACCCCCCTGGGGCAGAGTGAGAGCTCGTTCTGAAAATAGCCGTTATCCGGGATTGCCCAGAAGGGTTATTGGGTGGAGAGCACTGTGAAAGCTCAGAAAAGTTCTCCGAGTACTAAAAATGAGCCCAGTGGTTTCGTGTTAAATTTATTTTGGAAACCAGTATGATGCCCCAGCATTTTGGGAGTGGTTGGGTGAAATTAATGGATTTCAAACACTTGTAAATTTAGTACATAAAGTGTTTTCCTTTAATCCTCATATTCTTTTTCTGCTGCAAAACACAAATGATTGGCTTGTACTTTGATATTTTTTTGCTGTTTGGTAAGGGAAGATTGACTTTCTAAAAGCTTAAAAGCAGACGTTCATTTGTTTATAGAAGCAGTGCATTGTTATTTTGCATCTCTCTTCCCCTTTCTCCGCTTCTTTTCTCTTTTAGTAAAGGATGTGACCGCATCTGTCTGCCTCTCCGCCACTGGCAAAACAGCCAGCTTGTGGATTAGCGCCCTACTGGGAAGTTTTCTTAAGACATTTAATTGTTGATTAGATCTCTGTGTTGTCAGCCCCTTTTAGTGTTATAAACTGAGATGGTGACCTTTAAGTACATCTTGTAAAATAGAGATAGAGCACACACTGCTTATTTAAGATGAAAGCGAAGTGATTTCTAGTCAGGATGAAAACAAAGGTCTGCATACACACGATTGCATGCCTGGAGTCTCTGCCAGGCACATTTTAGGACTTCAGTGTGGGGCTTTGGGGTTATTCCTGATGTTAGGCTCTGTGGACATAAGAATGTCCAAAGCTGTAGAGGATTTTTATGAGTTTATTTGAGCCAAATTGACTACTAATTTGTGGGGAATTCCTACAATGTGGGGAAGCAAGATGTCAAATGCCTCTGGAGAATTAGTTTTGCAGTTTCTTTTATTTATACATTTGGATTAAGGAGGGAGCTACGGAACACTATGAACGAACCTGTGGAAAAAAGTAAGGCAGGGAAATCACTGTGATTGGATTACAGCAGAGGCTTTCAGCCTTTCATCGCATGGCACACGTAAAATAATTATGAAAATTCTGCGGCATATATATAGTGCCGATCTAACAAAATAGGCATAATTTTGATTCATTCACACTGAACAGCTATTGTTGTGTTGGCTATTGTCATTTAAAAATTTGACAATCTAAGGGAAAAGAGGTCAGTGCCCTTGATCAAATAGTCAGGTCTTGTACAATTTTAAAATTCTTGGGGCACACCAGCTGAAAATCGCTGGATTGCAGGATAGTTAACAAGGTTATGTGCACTCTTGAGGGGGTCTGAAAGAGGCATTTCAAAGGTGTGTTAACCTAGATACACACACACAGTGGCCAGGGCTTGCTTGAGATGAAGATGACCTTTTACTTGGGCAGTTCCAGCCCTGGGGTGTGACTACCCACCATGACCTGTCCAGTCAGGAATTTCTGATCAGATCATTCTGTGAGGTTGCCTCCAGTCAGATTTATTACAGAGGTTTTTTTTTTTGTTGTTGTTTGTTTTTTTTGTCCACAGGTCTGAAAGTTTATGGTATATTTCAGCATTTGGCTAAAGATCATTTTAAGATTTTTTTTGTTGCATTTTGGTTTGTAGATGAATTTGGAATTGAAATAGAAACTTTTAAAATATTGTTTTCTGAACATGGTTACCTGTCTTGTGTGTGCACATTTGTAAAATTATAAAATTGGTTCATATGGCTGTAATATATTTAGATTTATGTCTTTGTGAGCCATAGGTATTATTTGAGAGGTTATTCTGAGCATTTCTCTTTGTTAACCTGAAGAATTGCTTCTTTCAGTAATTTTTCAGCTTTACTGAGGTACACTTGACGTATAACATTGTTTACATTTAAGATGTACAATGTGATAATTCAGCACACATGCATATTGCAGAATGATTACCACAGTAAGGTTAACACATTCATTACCTCACATAATTACTTAGGGGGGGTGCTGAGGGCATTTTAGATACACTCTCTTAGTAACTTTCAATCATGCAATACAATATTGTTAATCATAGTCACCATGCTGTACCTAAGATTCCCAGAACTTACTCATCTCCTAGCTGGAATTTTGTACCATTTAATTGACATCTCCTTAGAACTGTTTCTTTTAAGTCATTGGCACTTTAGTATGTCAGCATATATTTTTACACTTTATAAATAGTCTCTGGGACATTTTGAAAATTGAGAATTGCAAGTAAAAGTTAGACATTTTTCTGCCCTTACCAAATACTGCCTGGGATGGTGTGATTTCTTTCAGGCATGTATTGAAGTTCACTGTGTGATTAGTTTCTTTAGCTTGCTAACTAGTTTAATCTGCATTCGTTATAGGAACATCTGTCTATTGAACATCTGGGTTAGGAGCAGTGCTGTACATTATTCTATTTATATCTCACATTGACTTGGTAAAGGAGGCATTATACAGTTCTCTAGGTAAGGAATCCACCTCTGAGATGTGCCGGTGGTCATGTAGTTAAGTAACTCAGTTGGGATTCAAGGCCAGACCTCTCCATGTCTAGAGTCCATGTTCTCTGTGCCACACTGACTTAGAGACAGGGCATGAGGAATGGTCCTCAATTACTAGCATAAATTATTAGCATATTTGTAACTTTTCCAAGACATGTTAGAGATGTGGGTTTGTTTTTCCAGCATGATCATCACTATTCATCGGTGTTATTACACAGATCCTCACATCGCCATTCTCCTCTCACTTGTTTATTGATTAAATGTCTAGCTCAGAGTTCAAAACCTCCCTCTTGCTATGGCAAAATTTCTTTTATTGACATTAGTAGTAGGCAGTGGTAGTTTAATTACCCTTCCAAAATAATAACCCCATTTCAGTGTGGGTTCTCTAGAGCCATAGATATAACTAATTGGGATGATTACAAACAGGATGATAACCTATTTTGGAATTTGGTAACCCTTTGATATCCCTCAAATTAAACCAGAAGATATTTTGATAGATATTTCTCCCTGTAATTATCCTATCCCTCCTACAGCTTCAATTTCAGTTTCTGTAGAATCATTTACATTATTATACAAACATTCTGTTATGGCTCCCATCTATTTTTTTTAATCCTCACCCAAGGATATTTTCATTTGATTTTAGAGAGGGAGGAAGGGAAGGGGGAGAAGCATTGATGTTGAGAGAGAAACATCAATCAGTTGCCTCCTGTATGCTCCTGACCAGGGATTGAACCTGCAACCTAGGTATATGCCCTGACCAGGAATCAAACCCGAAATCTTTTGGTTAATGAGATGATGTTCCAAGCAACTGAGCCACCTGGCCAGGACTATTTCTCTTCTTAAATAAGATTCTTTCTTGATCCAATATTCTGCCCCATTTCTCTGCTCCACATGTGGAAAGCATATATATATATATTTTTTTTGATAGAATGAAAATAAATATAGGACTGATCACCAGAAACTATTGGGTTGGCCAAAAGATCCATTATGTTTTTTGCATAGAATAAAAGACAAATTTTTCATTTTCACCAATAACTTTATTGATTTGGATATTTTGAGTATGTCAGCTATCTTCTGCTATTGGCTTCTAATGGGTAGAGGCCAGAGGTCCTGCTAACCATCTTCCGATGCATAAGGCAGTCCCACAGCAAAGAATTATTTGGCCACAATATCAGTAGTACCAAGAAACTTCGCAAACTACTTTTGATACATTTGATCAGTCAGAGCACTTTCTCCATTCACTGCAGAAATCTTGTTTTGCATTTCAGTTGCATTTTTACCTTTCTTAAAATAATAAAGCGTAATACACCAAAATGTTACTTATTGTCTACCATCTTCAATATTAAAATAGATACACAAAAATCCAATGGTTTTGATAATTTTTTTAAAAATGTGCACTATGACAGCTGTCACAATACAACGTAACAAAATTGTTTTGAATGAAGTTAAAGACAACTAAGCACTACTAGAGCCTTCGTATGGAAAAAACTAAATGAACTGTTTGGCCAACCCAATAGTTACCTACAGGGGATGGGTAGGAACTAAAAAAAGGGATAATGGAGGGAATGGCTCTGATTATACCTTTTTGTATAGTTTTGAGTTTTGGAAACTTGTCAGTGTTTTTTATGTTCAAAAATAAAATTAACAAAGTTGGGTGGGGAACCTCCCCCAAAATGAATAAAAACAGCAACAAATGAACCAAATGTATTTCTACGTATAATATCGATTCTCAGAAGAAAATAATGAATCCAAGTATGTTTCTAACATAGGATTTTGACTGTATATGCACCTTTAATCTAACAATAAAAAGGACTCCCCCCAAAATCTTGAACCCTGTATAACAATCTATTACCTATAGTGGTAAAGATGAGACATAGCAATTCTGAAACTATTTTGTCCATAATGTAGGACTGGGCAAATGAGTAAATTTATTGATATTTGGGAATCTTGGGTTTTAATTGAGGGAGAAAGGATATAAAAATAAGAAACCACAGAAGGCAATGAAGAACTCCTTGGTGTTGGATTGGGATTAGATTTATTAATGTGAACTTGTGATTAAAGTGTACGTACATTCATAAATACATGCACATAGATTTCCTAGTTCTGTCTAATGAAAGGGCCTGGAAACAATGACATCCTAGCAGCATTTAGCACAACTAGTGCTCAGATCGAAATGGCTGGTTCCAGCCAGAGCTAGGGCAGGGAAAGGATAAGATGAGCCTAAAACACAAAGAAGTGTTGAAAAAAATTGATGGAGGCATGTAAAAAGGACATAGGACTAGCTTGAATGGCCATACTGGGAAAATTGGAGCATCAAAATGAATTAAAGGTAATAATTGATTATAACCCATTGAATAAAATAAGAAATCACAGCCATGATAAATAAATAAAGTGAGGAAAAGGGGAAAGCTCTGCCAAATAGACTGCCAATAAAAAAAAAATGTAGAAGGAACAATAGAAGTCAACAGTTTGTGACTATCATGCTACTAATGGAGAAAGTTGGATAGAGAAAATGGTATTAATACTATTTCCAGTGATCTCTTGAGAAGTTAATGACCATAGGGAAAAAGAACTTCACAGTGGAGAAACCTAGCAGACACCACCTCAACCAACTGATCAAAGTTAACATCTCCAGTAGTGGAGTAAACGTACTTCTCTTGATGTGCTCGATCTAGAGACATCATTACTTTTCTGTAGTATTCCTAAAATTCATAACCAAAATCAAACCACAAGGAAACGATGGAGGAACCTTAATCGAGGATTGTTCTACAAAGTAACTGGTTTGTACTCTTCCGCTATGTTACTGTGCAGAAAGACAGAGAAAGGCAAAGGAAGTGTTCCAAATCAAAGGAGTTTAAAAGTCCTGACAGAGAGATGTAATGCGTAATCCTGGATTGGATCTTGGATTGGAAAATCCAGTTGCTCAAGAATATTATTGGGACATAAAATTTGAATATGTACTGCGTAATGAATAATGGTGTTGTATCAATGTTAAGTGTCCTGAAGTTGATGGTTGTGTTATGGCTATATAAGAGAATGCCCTTTTAAGAAGATATTCATTAAATTATTTAGGAGTAAAGTGTCAAAGGATCTTCAATATACTCTCAAATGGATACGTGATAATATTATGTATAGAGAGAGAGAGAAAGATAGAGCGAATATGGCAAATGGTAACAATTTGTGATTCTAGGTGAAGATATAAGAGTGTTCACTATACCACTTTAGCACTTTAAAACTTTAAGTTTGAAATTTAAAAAAAAATGGAAAGTTAAAAATAAACCTTTAAAGATGTCCCCCAAAATCTTTCAAAGGTTTCACATAGGCTGCCTCCACTCCTCATCTCCCGTCTTCTTCTGAACACCCCCTCCCACCCCATCCCCCTCCAGCTGGCAGGGACTTCATCCTTTGTGTTCAACGAGACCATTCCTCTCAAGTCACCAGGGATGTCAGTCTTGCCAAATTAGATATCTTGGCCACATTTGACGTGGGTGATAGATAGATAGAGCTCCCTCCTTATTGAAGCATTTTTTTCCCTTGTCTTCAGGGACCCATGACTCTTGTTTTCATCCTGCCTCTCTGGCTGTGGTTTCTTACTCTTTCCATCTCGGCAAATGGCTCCACCACCCACCCAATCATTCATGCTAAAAATCCTGAGTTATCCTTAATTCCCCTGTTTTACTCATCCTATATCTGCTCCTCCATTGGCAAGTATTATGGACTCTAACTTAAAAATTATTCCAAATTTGACTTTTTCTTATCACCTCCACTGCCCCTCCTCTGTATCAAACCACCATCTTTCCTGGCCTGAATTATTGCAGTAGCTAACAGGTTTTTCAACTTGCAATCTCTATCTCCCAGCAGCCAGCATGAACTTCAAACGATGTAAAGCAAATCAGATTATACCTCTTAGTCATCTGAACCCAATACTGTTAAAGTGTGAAGTTTTTGCTATGGTCAGGAGGCCTACGTGATCACATGGCTGGGTTGCTGCTCACCTCCCTAATGGTTTCTGCTTTGCTCACTCCCTACAGCCTCACTGTCCTGTCGGCTGTCGATTGAGCAGCACGCAGGTAGGTTTCTGCCTCGTGGCCTTTGCAGGTACTGTTGCTTCTGCCTGGACTGCTCTTCCCTCTGTTTACTGCATGCCTCACTCAGTCATTTCATTCAGGTCTTTACTTCGGTTAAGTTATTTAAAAGTGGCCTTCCTTGTCACCCTCTAATTTCTTGCCGTATTTTTTTTTCCTGGATAGTACTTATCTGTACTTGAAATTGTCATTTATTTATGTGCTTTGTTATCTTTCTCCTGGACAGATATAGAATAAAGCTCCATGACAACGGGAGCATTTGTTTGTTTTGTTTGCTGCTGAACCCCTAGAGCCTGGAATGTGCCTGGCTTATGTTTGGAACTCAGCTATTTATTATTTATTTATTTATTTATTTACTCTTTATTGTATTTTTTCCCATTACCATTTAGTCCCAACAGGGTGGTGATTGCAGGGGTGGCGGGAACTCAGATATTTAACTAAATGCATAGCTGCCTGAATTGATGCTCATCAACTCTTCTACTGTGTTTTCTCTAACCCTATTTCAAACGAAGAGGACTGTCTCAGGGAACCTTCAAACGTCAGTGCCATTTAAAGTTTTCTGGTGACACTGCCAAAGCTGCTCTGGAAGCCAACAAGATGCCGGCTTTGTTTCCCCCAGTTTCATCTTTCTTTTGCCTGCCCTCTGGTGGAGGGGATACTGACAAGCAGCAGATGGATAGTTGGTAGGAAGAAACAAAGATGGAAGAACCTTGGTCGCAAACTGGATAATTAACTTTTAAATTACAAAGATTTAAAATTTTAATTTTAGTTTAGCCTATATATTAATCATAATAAGATTAGAAAGAAAGAAGGCAATTGATAGATTTGAGGAGATCTCTGACTTAGATGAAAAAATACAACTATTTAAACTGCAAAATGTTTTGATTATTTCAAATAATTTCTGTTTTAAAATACTTCTATTAATATATTTTAAAAATAAAAATCATGATAATATTTATTGAGCTCATGTTCCAATGGCCACTGTGATGAGCACTTCACCCCCATGCACTAACTTAAACTCTTGTGACAAATCAATCAGTTAGGTAATATTCTCATCTCCATTGGATTAAATGAAGAGACTGAACTGCAGACAGAGCAGGACAGGAAGTAGGCCAATGTCACATAATAAATAGTGAAGCCAGAATCCAAAACTCCATCTGTCTGGTTCCAAAACCCAGCGATACTTACCATTTCACATTAGAATCTGACAGGTGACCCAGTGCCAAGCCCTTCACCTCTCCCCAAGTCTCTTTTTCATGCTTGAGCCCCTCAGAGACATCTTGCCACCCAAACAACCTACTCCTGTTTGCACTCTCCTGGTGACAGGGTGCTCACTCTCTGATGAGGCAACCTGTCCAATTTCTGGACAACTCTAATGACTTGTAAAAAAGTCCTTCCTCCTCCAGGCAAATGGATTGATTTAAGATTCAAAATTGGTCCTGAGCAGACTCGTTCTTGATGCTATTAAAATATTTTAAGTATTTCCCATGTTTAGTTGAAAGACATCTTTTCTCAGCTGTCATAAGAATGTCATTTGGCTTCTGTTGACTCTTCTACATGTCAGTTAGCATAGCCCCCTGGAGAAGGCATGTTCAAACCCCAGCCTTTGGGCACTCGAGGCAGCACTCTGAACTGTTTTGCTTCACTGTTTTGCTAATGTCCTATGTGTGGTACAGGCACCAAAGAATTTCCTTTGGTGCGAGAGTTATGTCAAAAAAAAGTGCCTGATAAGTTTCTCAATACCATTTTCCAGTGTGCATTATGGAGAGCCCTTTCTTCTCAAATTGCTGAGAACTACATCTTATTTAATGTTTTGAAGTAGAAATCACATGAAATGATTTCAACACTCGTGCACTACTGACTTGCTAAAATAATATAAACATTTCCCTTAAGGTCCCCATTTTATATTTAAAGCAGTATATAGCCTTAAAATCCCGCCCCCCCAGTTTTGGTTTTAGTAGGTTTGGGTCCTGTGCCCTATAGTTATTACCAAGGACACTCAGTATATACTTTGCTGGGTAAGGGCAGACTCCCACTGGATGCTTGTGTATTGTACTTACAGTTGGGACCCCCAAAGGGAGCATTTGTTTGGAGGGTAGCATTAGTGTTGGCATCTTTGCAAGTACTTAGAGCTCTAACATTCTATTTTTAATAGGTACATAATATTTCATTTTACAGATGTACCATACTGCTCTCCTGTTGATTTAGTTTTATAATTTTGTAGTATATAAACATTTGGTGATCACTATCCTGAACTGTCATTCTTACCTGTTCAAAAATATCTAGTTTTTAGGAGCCTTACTGGTTTTTCTTCATCATCTAACCTGTAACAAGTATTAGCTATAGAGAATCTGTACCATAAACTGAGGACCCCACCTTGGGAGCGACAAAGATGAGAGCAATGGTCCCTGTGCTCAAAGAGCTAACAGTCTCTGGGCTCTTACCCAGAAATTTTTGATATTTTTGTTATGGTAACATTTAGCAATGGCTTGACTCCATTTGTTCCCCTTCAATTTTTTAAAATATATTTTATTGATCCTCTTACAGTTGTCCCAGTTTTCCTCCTTGGCCCACCTCTGCCTGGTACCCCATTCCTTTCAGCAATCCCCTCCCTTAGTTCATGTCCATGGGTCATGCATATAAGTTCTTTAGCTTCTCCATTTCCTATACTGTTCTTAACAACCCCCTATCTATTCTGTACCTACCAATTTGTACTTCTTAATCCCTGCACCTTATCTCTCATTCTCCTCGTTCCCCTCTCAGCTGATAATCCTCCAAATGATCTCCATATCTATGATTCTGTTCCTGTTCTGCTTGTTTGCTTAGTTTTTTAGATTCAGTTGTTGATAGTTGTAAATTTGTTGCCATTTTAATGTTCATAGGTCTGATCTTTTTCTTATATAGTTCCTTTTAACATCTCATATAATAATGACTTGGTGATGATGAACTCCTTTAGTTTTACCTTGTCTGGGAAGTGCTTTATCTGCCCTTTGATTCTTAATAATAGCTTTGCTGGATAGATACTAGGTTGTAGGTCCTTGCTTTTCGTTACTTTGAAGACTTCTTGCCAGTCTGTTCTTGCCTGCAAAGTATCTTTTGAGAAATCAGCTGACAATCTTATAGGAATTTTTTGTAGATAGTTCTCTGCTTTTCTCTTGCTGCTTTTAAGAATCTCTCTTTATCTTTTTAAACTTAGGCATTTTAATTATGATGTGTCTTGGTGTGGTCCTCTTTGGGTTCAACTTGTTTGGTATTCTCTGTGTTTCCTGGACTTGCATGTCTATTTCCTTCATCAAATTAGAGCAGTTTTCCTTCATTATTTTTTCAATTAAGTTTTCAATTTCTTGCTGTTCCTCTTCTCCTTCTGGCACCCCTATGGTTTGGATGTTGGTACATTTGGAGAAGTCCTAGAGGCTCCTTATTCCATCTTGTTGTTTTAAAATTCTTTTTTCTTCTTGCTATTCTGATTTAATGCTTTTTTTCTTCCTTAGCTTCCAAACTGTTGATTTGATTCTTGGCTTCATCCCCTCCACTGTTGGTTCCCAGCAGATTTCTCTTTATTCCACTCAATGCAAACTTCATTTCTGCCTGGGTCTTTTTTATGCTATTGTGGTGCCCAATGATTTCTTTGAGCATCCTGATAACCAGTGTTTTGAACTTGGCATCTATTAGGTTGCTTATCTTCATTTTGCTTAGTTCTTTTCCTGGGGTTTTGTTCTATTCTTTCATTTGGGCCATATTACTTTGTCTCCTCAATTCAGCAGCCCCTCTGTGTTTGTTACTGTGTATTAGGTAGAGTTGCTTTGACTCACTGTTTTAGTAGTGTGGCCTATTGTAGAAAAGGCACCTATAAATTGTGTGGGGTGGAGACTTAGGTCATTGCCTGAGTGGGGCAACCCATTTCACCGCTTTGTGGCTGTGTGGGGGAGGGCTCAGAGAGGGGATAGTGCCGCTGTCTGACCTCTGGAGATTGCCCCTAGAGAAGCTGTCTCCCCAGCATTTGCACTTCATTTTCTCCCTGTATGCCACTGGTGCCCTTCCAGCTGTTGCCCTGGTGCTGAATCCCAGAGTAGGTGGGTCTGTGTGAGTCATAAGTTCACTGGGGCCCTTTAAGAAGAATCTCTGGAGAATCCTGAAGTTTCTTCCAGTACCCCAACCCCCACTGGTTTTTACAGCCAGAAGTTATGGGGACTTCTCTTCCTGGCTCTGGAACCCTGGGCTGGATGATCCAGTCTGGGGCTGGCATTGCTTGCTCCCAGGGTGTCCCTCCTGATTATTATCCACTACACATGAATGTGGGGCTGTCCATTCCACTGCCTCTCGATGCCACTCCACCTTTCCATGACTCTCTGTGTCTCTGCCCTCCTACCCATCCAGATAAATGTGGCTTCTTTAAATCCTTGGTTGTTGGACTTCCATATAGCTGGGTTTTCTGACAATTCTGGGTGATGCTTGTTTTGTAGTCTAGTTATAATTTTTGCTGTAGTTGTATATGGAGGTAAAGTATGTTTACCTATGCTTCCATCTTGACTAGAAGTTTCCCCTTCAATTTTTATGAGTTCCTCAATTAAACAACTTTACCCAGGAATTGTTTCAAGTACAAAAATTGGGCTTTAACTATTTGGTAATGTAAAATTAAAACCCAGTAGTGCATCTTAAGCTGACTACGGCTTTGTTGTCTAATTAGCATATGACACAGATTATACATTGTATTTAAAATAGTTAATAAGGCTTATACAGACCAGCTTTTATAAGGAAATAATTTAATTTTTTTTTATTTTCTAAACTTCTGTAAATGGAATTATGTATTTAAATGGAAATTGAAATTCATCAGCAATGTTCTTCATTATGTTCATTATTTATTAAATGGGCCTCTAGGGAAGCTGTTGTGGTTGGGGGTGTGTGTGTGATAAACTCTTAGAAAAATGTCTCCTTGTCATATGGTATAAAAAGCAAAAACAGTTGGTATTAAAAAATTTTAAACTTGGATATTAGTTTTCATGATTATATATTAACCTTGATCAATGAAAATTTATCAGTAAGTGATTTCATTATGTTTATTAATTATCTATGTGCCACTATGGAATCTTTGGGGGGAGATAAACAAATTTTAAAGGACACATACAAAGACTCCTCCATGCCTTCAGATGTGAGGAAGAGGAGAAGTGTTGGTCTTTAAATTTCACCCAAGGTTATGTGCTAACTGATCTGCAGTGAGGGAACATCTTTGTGGGGTTGTTAGAGGTGATAATGAAAGTATGAAGGGATAAGGAGTAGTGTGTGTTCCCTTAAGGCTGCTGAAGAGTGATACTGGTGTATGTGGTGCTGAGTGTTGCAGGATGAAAACATCAGTAGGAAACTCAGAGCAGTAGAATAAAGCTAAATGTGACTAAATGTAACAAAAAACGAATACACTATTCAAACTCCCTTTGACTGATGGATTCTGAGAACATTAGTGGTGAGGGTAAGGAATTGGGTGTGGAGTGGAATCCCAAATAGCTAACCTGGGTTATTCAGGTTATTCATTAGCTGTTGGTCTAAACCCAAGAGAGCAATTGCATGGTATTTTGGTAAATAAGTGTGATCCTGAAGTAGCATCATCTCAGAACCATATCACACACTTGATTTCTAATTAGTAAAACTTCCAGTTTTATCTTGTTCCTAGGTGTTATGGCTTTGTATTAGAGAGCATGAAATCTGCACTGGGAGAAAGACACTGAGTGCTAATTATGAGGTCTGGAGAAACTCAAACCATTGTTAATATAACAATAACAGTTTGCATGACATCAATATAACCTGGCAGCCAAGGAGAGTGGACTGGAATGCACATGTTGGAACAGTGATGACTTCACTGTACTAGTCAGTGGGGGTGATAGATGCTGTAGAGTGAGCATGTATACTGTGTGGCCATCACACGCAAAATGACTGAGAAAGTAGAGCAACAAATTTGCATCAAATTTTGCTTTAAGCTTGAACATTCCTCTATGGAAACTATTGGGTTGATTCAGAAGGTCACAACTATGGGCAACTGGTGATTGGCAGCTTCATCATGACAATGCATCTGCTCGTGCATCATGTCTCATGCAGAGTGTTTTGGTGAAACATCAAATCACCCAGGTGACTCAGCCCCTCTACAGCCCAGATTTGGTGCCCTGTGACTTCTGGCTTTTCCCAAAGCTAAAATCACCTTTGAAAGGGAAGAGATTTCAGGCTGTCGATGAGATTCAGGAAAATATGACGGGGCAGCTGATGGTGATTGGGAGAACTGTATGAGGTCCCAAGGTGCCTACTTTGAAGAGACTGAGGCATCACTGTCCTATGTACAACGTTTCTTGTATCTTGTATCTTCTTCAGTAAGTGTCTCTATTTTTCATATTACATGGCTGGATACCTCATTGACAGAGTTGATATGATTGGTAACTTATTATTGGGAGCTTTAAATATTTTACTTCTTTTAAAGCAATGAATACATGGAATTGCAGCTATTTTGTCATGAATATGTTAATTGCACAAGTCTCATTCTGTCCAGTGAAGCCCAGTCAGCGAATAAGCTAGATCGTGGTGCCTGTTAGGCACTCAAACATTTGCTAGGTGGAATTCTCATATCCCCAGTTTTTGGATTTTCATTCTTTAGCAGTGAAATTCATTAATTTTTTTTAGATATAACTAAGAGTGATAGGTAACCAAGTCTGATAAATTTAAGAAGTTGTTTTCCTGGTTAAACAAAAACAAATTATGTGACTTTAAAGTGATACAAGACTGCCCTGGTTGGGTAACTTAGTTGGTTAGAGTGTTATCCTGGTACTCCAAGGTTGCAGGTCTCATCCCCAGTCAGGGCACATACAAGAATCAACCACTGAATGCATAAATAAGTGGAACAACAACTTGATGTTTCTCTCTCTCTCTCTCTCTCTTTCTCTTCCTTTCTAAAATGACTAAATAAAAAAAAATTAAAGTGATACAAGACTATGTGGACTTAGTGATACAGGATGAACCTCATATGGTCCTATCACAAAAAAGTCCAAGGGGTGATAATACTTGAGTGGAGTCATATAAGAAAAGATAGGCTGACAAGGTTATGATTTGTAATTTACAGAATCATTTATTTTCCTAATATTTGGCTCACAAAGTCTTAGAAATCCTAAAACTAGAGGTGTCTCTAGTTAGAGGATGTTGTTTTAAGACTAAGAAAAAGCTCTGCTCATTTACATAGCTGACAGTGAATTTATCAAACTTGGTACTTTAAGAGGTAGTACAGCTAAAAATATAAGCATACTACAATGATTTCAGCAGATACACAGATAGTGATTTCAAAGTGTATTGCATAACATTCAAAGGAAATCTTTAGTATATTGTTCTCATGAAACATTTGGTTTTGGTGACATAATACTTTAAATATGTGCTCTATTATAGCACTTACATCCTAATATAATTATTATTACTTATCTGCTTTTCTTACTGGAGTGGGTCCATTCCTATGCTTGTTGTGGGTAGGTGTGAAATATGTTTATTGAATGGAAGAATGGGTCATGTGATGGTTTGGATTGACAGTACATCAGGATAGTGCTCATTTCTTTATTTTATTTTATATTTTAACTTATTATTATTATTTTATTACAGTTGTCCCAATCCCCCCCACCTTGCCCTCCTTCACCCAGCCCAGTCCCCACCTCCACAGTCAGTCCCCACACTGTTGTCCACATCCATGAATTATTCATACACATTCTTTGATTAGTCCCTTCCTTTCTTTCCATCATTATCCCCCTCCACCCTTCCCTCAGGTCACTGTCAGTCTGTTTCATGTTTCCATTGCTCTGGTTCTATTTCTCTCATTGGTTTATTTTATTCATTAGGTTCCTCTTATAGGTAAGATCATATGATATTTGTCTTTTGCCAACTGGCTCATTTCACTTAGCATAATATTCTCCAGTTCCATCCATGCTGTTGCAAAAGGTAAGAATTCCTTCTTTCTTTCTGCGGCATAGTATTCCATTGTGTAAATATACCACCATTTTTTGAGCCACTCATCTACTGACGGGTAGTTTGGCTGTTTCTAGCACTTAGCTAATGTAAAAACCACTGCTAATGAACGTAGGGATGCATAAGTTCTTTTGAATTCAGGATTTAGGGTATATTCCAAGCAATGGAATCACTGGGTCAAAAGGCAGTTCCATTTTTAGTTATTCGAAGAAATTCCATACTGTTTTTCACAGTGGCTGCGCCAATCTGCACTCAGTGTTCTAAGGTTCTCTTTATTCCACTTCTTGCCATCACTTGTTTTTTTGTTTTGTTAATGATGGCCATTCTGACCAGTATGAGGTGATATCTCATTGTGGTTTTAATTTGCCTCTCTCTGATAACTAGTGATGCTGAGTATCTTTTCACACATATGGGCCATCTGTATGTCCTCCTTGGAGAAGTGTCTATTAAGGTCCTTTGCCCATTTTTTTAATTAGATTGTTTGTCTTCCTGGTGCTGAATTGGATGAATTTGTTATATATTTTAGATATCAAACACTTGTCTGAAGTATCATTAGCACATATATTCTCCCATACAGTTGGTTCCCTTTTCATTTTGATATTTTCTTTAGTTGTGCAGAGCTTTTTAGTTTGATATAGTCTCATTTGTTTATTTTTTCCTTTATTTCCCTTAATGTAGGAGATATATCAGCAAAAATATTGCTATGTGGAATATCTGAAATTTTACTGCCTATGTTTTCCTCTAGGACTTTTATGGTATCATGACTTATATTTAAGTTTTTTCTCCGTTATGAGTTTATTCTGATGTATAGTGTACATTGGTGGTCTAGTTTCATTTTTTTTTCATGTACCAATCCAGTTCTCCCAGCACGATTTTTTGGAGAGGCTATTTTTATTCTATTGTATGCTCATGCCTTCTTTGTCAAATATTAATTGACCATAGAGACATGGGTTTATATCTGAGCTCTCTGTTCCATTGATCTATGTGTCTGTTCTTATGCCAGGGCCAGGTTGTTTTGATTACAGTGGCCTTGTAGTATAGTTTGATATCAGGTATTTTGTTCTTCTTTGTTCTTCTTTCTCAAGATTACTGCAGCCTTGGGGTCTTTTTTGAGTCCATATAAATTTTTAAAACACTTGTTCTAGATCTGTAAGATATGCCATTGGTATTTTAATAGGAATTGTGTTGAATCTGTAGATTACTTTGGGTAGTGTGGACATTATAATGATGTTCATTCTTCCAATCCATGAACACAGTAAATGCTTCCATTTACTTGTATCTTCCTTAATTTCTTTCTTCCATGTTCTATAGTTTTTTGAGTACAAGTCTTTTACCACTTTGGTTAAATTTATTCCCAGGTACTTTGTTTTCCCTGTTGCTATAGTAAATGGGATTTGTTTCCTAGTTTCTCTTTTTAATAGTTCATTGTTGCTGTCCAAAGTAACCTAAATTTCTGAATGGTGTCTTTATATCCCACTATTTTGCCATATTCACTTATTAGGTCAAATAGTTTTTTGTTGGAGACAATAGGGTTTTCTATGTACACTATCATGTCATCTGTGAACAATGACAGTTTTACTTCCTTCTTTCCAATTTAGATGCTTTTTATTTCTTTTTCTTGCCTTATCACTGTGGCTAGAACTTCCAGTACTATACTGAATAAGAGTGGTGAAAGTAGACAATCTTGTCTTGTTCCTGATCTTGAAGGGAAAGCTTTTAGTTTTTGCCCGTTGAGTATGATGTTGGCCTTAGGTTTCTCATATATGGCCTTTATGATGTTGAGGAATGCTCCCTCCATTCACACTCTGCTGAGTGTTTTTATTATAAATGGGTGCTGGACTTTACCATATGCTTTTCAGCATCTACTGCTATGATTATGTGATTTTTGTTTTTCCTTTTGTTTATGTGGTATATTGTTTATTGATTTGTAAATATTGTACCATCCTTGCATACCTGGGATGAATCCCACTCAATCATGGTATGCGATCTTTTTAATGTATTGGTGGATCCAGATTACCAATATTTTGTTGAGGATTTTATCTTCTATGTTCATCAGAGATACTGGCCTATAGTTTTCTTTCTTTCTTGTGTCTTTATCTGGTTTTGGAATTGCTCATTTTTTTAATGTACTTTAGGATTATAGATAAAAATAATAGGAATAATGCAGGAAGAAAAATCTTTTTGAAAGCTTTCCCATAATATTGACTGGACAATACTAGACCTACTCATTTAAAGCTTCCAGTGTATCTCTCTACATATACAGGGGTAAGCCAAAGTATGTTTGTGTGATACAAATAAATAATACAAGAATAAACTCTGTGTTTCACATACTCACAGCTATAAACCTGCTTTTGCCCACCCTGTATATGTAGCAGTTTTATTTGTTTTTGTAGCAGTTTTAAAAGGATTCACTGAAAGCATAGAACATATCCATTCTGTATTTAAAACATACACTCTGCATTAGATTTTCATGTAGCACCTGATATTAATGTATTTTTAGGCTTTGTTAGCTTTTCCTCAAAGACTTCTTCCTCTTTTTTCCCTTTTCTTGATTTAAAAGATAATTTTTTAATTTTAATTTTAAAAATTAAACTTGCTTAAACACTTAGCTTTTATAAGTGGCAGGCAGCCTAAAGCATTGCAGATGCCATACGACTTTCATTTATAACACACAAGTGTGAATGTGCGTAGGGATGAAACAGCAGAATCCATTTGCTTTCAATTCCATGAATTCCTGTTAGTTTTTTGTTTTTATTCATGACATTTTATTGGATCACGAGTGTACTATCTCAGTTTAGATTTCTACAACAATTACGTCTTGGTCAATGAGAAAACCCCTTATTAGTATCCAAAGTGTTTGCTCCACATGAATTTGTGATATCTAGATAAAGAACTTGTTTTCTTATTGATGGATTTATTACTATGTATGGACTGATCATATTGTGTCTTATTAAAAAAAAATTTAACCGCTAGTTATTTAAAGAAAAGAAAAAATATATAAAAATGACTTTTGGCAGTTCAGAATCCAAGTTGTATTTTTAGTTAATTCCAAAGATACATAAAACACTATTTTCTTAGTGGGTATTTTCTCATATACTTTGCTACTTTAATGAAGTTTAATGCATTTAAGTCTTAAAGTAAAAGAAATTATTTTTTCAAGTTATCTTTTCAAGTAGCATGTGTATTTCAAGATAGAAGATAGCTTGGTTCCTAAGCTGTCCTTTCCTTGGGTAGTAAATGTCCATACTACCCAAGAAATATGAGGACCCTAAAGAGTAAAGCAGAACCAAAGACATATAGATTATTTTAAAGGTGATAATGGCTGGGAAAATCAAGGTCTTTCCAGATGTATTGTTTCCCTTGAGGAAAAGGATGGTAACACCTGAAATACACCAAAGAGTTGTTTATGATCTCTCTGTAAAAACATTTTAAGTTGTGAGTGTTGAGATAGAGGAAATTTATATATGGGACCTTTTATGTTTTTTTCTCTGTTGCTTCATTTTGCATGCTGAAGCCAAACTTCAGAAACATTTCCCCTCCAGAATTCAGAAATGGGAAATAATTTAGCAAAATGTAAAACCAGTAAGTATGGGAATGATTTTTTCTATAATTATGATTTCCATCTAATACTTTATTTTTTTAAGTACTTAGATGTTTTGTTTGACCAGGAGGATAATATAAATGGCATTTAGTATTTAAAGGAACTTTTTAATGTGTGGACACATTCTTGAACTTTCCTGTAATCACATGGCTTCAGATTTGTGTCCTTGTGTAAACTACAGTTTAGACCTTCGTTTCTCGAGCTCCAAGAGGCATCAGCAGAATTACCTGGAGTGTTGGCTAAACCCAGATTGCTGGGCTCCAACCCCAGAGTTTCTTATTCTTTAAGCTTGGGAAAGGGCCTGAAAATTTGCATTTCTAACAAAAAAAGTTCCGAAGTGATGCTGATGATTCTGGTGGCTACCCTCTGAGAACCACTGATTAGCTATTTGGTTACATTAGTGGTTATCACTGTTTCTTCCCTTACAGTCCTGAAGGGTATAACATCAGTAATAGTGCCTCACTGTAGACATTGGAGTGTGAATGGACAAAGTGCTGTTAGGGTGGGTCCGATGTCTTCAGGAGGAGGGTGGAGTTTGAGGAAGCCCTTCAAAGGATTGGATGTTTTTTTCTCCTATCCTCTCCCCACTTGGAGTCTTTCTCCCTATCCTGGCCCCATGAGAGATCCTGGTCTGTATGAAGGAGTCCATATTGGCTAGGGATGATGGTTCATACCTCTCTCAGAAAACAGAAGAACACAGACCCTAGAGGGAGGGAGGAGGCCCCAGATCTTCTCAAAGAGTTAAGGAGAAAAAGAAGTGTCTACATTGCAGCTTAACTGGGATACTGAGGCTGTGAGGAAAATTCTTCCTGGTAATAATTTATTTTCCTTTTTCGCTTAAAGTATGATTGTATTATATTTACTGATCCATCATAGATATAGGTATCAGCCTGAGGCGTGTTTATGCTTATAGCTTCTTCATAGATTGCCCAGGCTGGGGCAAATGAGCTCTAATATAATGTTCCAAAGACATTTTAAAGAGCAGACTGATTGCATGGGATGGTTCTGGGCCCTCTTTTATTTTACTTATTTACTTTTGTAAGATTATATATTTGAGAGAGGGGAAGAAAGGCAGAAAGAGAGAGAGAGAAACATCGACTGGTTGTCTCTCGCACACCCCCCCCCCCCCATCCAGAGACCTGGCCCTCAACCCAGACATGTGCCCTGACTGGGAATCCAACCGGCAACCTTTCAGTTTGCAGGCTGTTGTCCAATCCACTGATCCACACCAGCCAGGTCTCCAAGGACATTTTGTAAATGTGTATTATTTAATCCATAAAACAATCTCATGGAGTAGATTGGTCTCTGCTGTACAGATGACAGAATCAAGACTCAGAGAGGCTGAACAGTTTCTGGGATCACACAACAATTATAGTCACATTCCATCTCTGTTAGGTTGTGTGAACTTGGGTAAGGTCCATAACCTTCCTAACATAGTTTCCTTATCTGTATAATAACGATGGTATTAGCACCTACTTTCTGAGCTAGACTTGAGATTGTTAAATGAGTTAGTTACTATAAGAAGTTTTGAACCATGCATAGCACATAATAAGTGCTCAATAAATGTCACCTCTTGCTTGGCAACCGCTACTTGGTATATTTTCAGTTCTAGGTCATTATGCTTTTGTACCAATAATCCTCCTTTTATACATTACAGGTTAACAACCTCTTCTCCACAGTTTGGCTATCCAAAATGCTTTGAAAGCTGCATTTTTAAAAATAAATCATTTACTGGCAAAACCTGATGTGATTTGAACTTGTTTGGTGCCACAACCTGAGCTAAACTAGCATGAAACTCACCAGTCGGTTTTTTCCCATCGGGTTGTGAATGTGCTTACATTTTGCTGCAGGAGTTCGCCTTCTTGATTTTGTGAGGTGCTGCCCCAGGATCCATTTGGGGTATTATGGGATATATGGTGAACACATTTTTTAAAATCTGATAATTCAGCCCTGGCCAGGTAGTTCAGTTGGTTAGAACTTTGTCTCAACATGCCAAGGTTATGGGTTTGAACCCCAGTCAGGGCCCATACAAGAGTCAACCAATGAATGCATAAATAAGTGGAACAACAAAAATCTATGTTTCTTCCCCCCTCAAATCAATAATTGAAAGTTTATTTAAAAAATAAAATCTAAAAACTTCCAAATTCTGAAATGCATCTGGCCCTAGGGCTTAGGGTAATAGATATGGACCTGTGTCTGTTTTTCTTCTTAGACTACAAAGCCCTGGAGAGCTGGCACTACATCTTATTCACATGTTGCCCCAATTCTTGGGCACATAGTAGGCATTCAGCCAATGTTTGGTGAAAGAATGAACTATGCCAGAAAATAACAGTGAGGTGAAGAGAAACAACCTGGCACTGAGAGCTTATTTGTTTTCTGAAACAAGACTAACAGACTGCCTTCACTTTACAAGAGGCAGAATTGGTTTACTTTTGGAGCACTTAAAGATGTTCAGTGTAGGCCCTAGCTGGTGTAGCCCAGTGGATTGAGCGTGGGCTGCAAACCAAAGAGTTGCTGGTTCGATTCCCAGTCAGGGCACATGCCTGGGTTGTAGGCTTGGTCCCCAGTGGGGGCCGTGTGAGAGGCAACCACACACTGGTGTTTGTCTCCCTTTCTTTTTCCCTCCCTTCCCCTCTCTCTAAAAATAAATAAAATCTTAAAAAAAAGAAAAGATGTTCAATGTAATGAGAAATTTGGTAGCAAAATAAAAACCCAAAACTTAATGCCTGTGTTACAGTTTCAGCATCTCTAACTTCTGTTTTTCTCTCTGATCCATTCACCCATTCAGCTCTAATTTTTTTGCTGACTTCTTCAGAAAAAAAGCCACCTGGGAATATCTGTATAAGGAATATTTGGGATAAGTGTGTGTTTAAATTCCCTGGAAAGAATGATCATGAGAGCTTTAAACACCTGGCCCAGTTCCTTATGGGTTTAAGGTGTTCTGAATTTTACAAAGTATAGGAATTATAGATCAGGATTTCAAAGAGAAAAGTAGAATATTATAGATATAATTATAGTAACAAACTTGAAATTCACTTTTCTGATGAATAGACTTAGTAAGCAAAAGTAGTTCATGCTTAAATTTTAAGTGCAATTTAAAATATTTTTTCATTTTATACGCTTTCATAATCAGAATGAAAATTGTTAGTAGCTAAGATATTTGTATTTCCTTGTCTCGTATAGATTAAAATAGCTATTCACCAACACAGCAGTGTAATTGTGCAGGCTACATAATGCCTTCCTTTAGTAAAAATTCTGTGGGTATTTGAAGAAATGGAGGAAGAAGGCAGTTTGAATTATGCAACTGTGGGTTTTTTTTTTTTTTTCATTTTGTTTAATAAATTGGCTGGGATACAGTGGCTCATTGGTATTTTTTGATATTTGTGACTGGTACAGCTGAACTTTTAAAAGATAACTGATATGCTGCTTTCTGCTCAACTTACAATGCTTTCGCTGTGACAGTTTTCTAAATGGGTTAAATGAATCAAATACTCATGTTGAAAAAGAACTTAGTCAAAAAGATACAGTAATTGAAAGAGCTTATATCAAACTGATTTCTGTTAAATTATTAGTTTAAAATTATTTTAGTCAGCAACTTCAGTACCACCTCAGAGTTGAAGTGACTGAAGGATGGGTACCTGAAAAAAAATTCTTATGGGGATTTGGCATTGGGGTAGTCATTTTGGGCTCTAATCATGAGCTGAGGGGATATAAACTGAACCTGGAGCTTAGAGAAGCAGAGAAAGTTATTCTGCAGAAAGAGGAAAAACAAAGATAATGAAGAGAAAAACAGGGCAGTTAGAGAAAGAATACTACTAGTTTTCAGCCTCTGGTCTCTTCCTGAGGCAGTTATATTCATGCCTTTTGGTTCTGTGATTCATCCTAAATCTTTAGAACAGTTTCCCCTTTATATCTTAAGCTATTTCAAGTTAGCTTATTTGCTAGAGAAGAAAGTTTCCTGGGTGCTAGGGATATAGCAAGGAATAAAACAAACAAAGTTCCTGTATTAGGAGCTTATATTGTACTAGGAGGAAACAGACATCTAGATGGTGCTGAGTCCCACTGTGACCATATGGAGACAGGGAAAGGGGGCTAGGTGGGAGCATGAGTGCTACAGCGAAGGTCCCTCTGAGAGGGACCATTGAAGCAGAGGTAGGGGAGCAAGCAATGAAAATATTGGGGGTGGGGCTAAAAACATTCAGGGAAAAGGAAGGGAAGAGCAAGTGCAATGACACTGATACTGGAGCCTACCTAGTGTGTTCAGGGAACATCAAGAAAGTTTTGGCCTGGTGGATCACAGTGAGAGAGGGAGGGAGAGAGATAGTGAGGGGGAGAGAGAGGGAGAGAGAGGGAAGGGGTAGATGAGCAGGTCAGAGGGGTGTGTGCAACGGTTGAGGAGGGCTCTGTGGCGCAAGATAAAGAATAAGTCTCTCTTCGGCGTGGAGTGAAAAACTGTTGTCAGATATAAAGCAGAAGAGGGACTTGTGTTTTAAAAGGGTCACTAGCCCTGATCAGCAGTTGGTTGAATGTCTTCCTGGGAAGCAGAAAGTCATGGGTTTGAATCCCGGTCAGGGCATGTACCTGGGTTGCAGGCCTGGTCCCTGATCAAGGTGTGTGCGGGAGACAACGGGTTAATGTTTCTCCCTCTCACTCTCCCTCCCTTCCTCTCTCTCTAAAAAATAAAATATATAAAATGTATTTGTAAAAGGATCACTAGCTATTATATTTAGAGTAGACAGGAGAGTAATCAAAAGCAATAGAAAGGAAACTAGGGGAGAGAGAATGGTGGCTTGAACCAAGGTGGTAGAAGTGGACATAATCAGAGTTGGTCAAATCCTGGACATTTTTTTGAAGGATGAACTGACATGCTTTGTTGATGGTGTACATGCGGGGTATGAAGGAAGCAGAAGTTAAGCATGACTCCCAGGTTTTGGGCTTAAACAGCTGGAAGGATGGAATTGCCATTTACTGAGACAGGGAAGGCCTGAGGTGGGGAGCGGTTCCATTCTGAAGTATTAAGGTGCAAGTGCCTGTGAGACATCTAAGTGGGGGTGTCTGCTGGTGCCCTTTTGTGAAGTACTTCTCACTGGACTCCCTTCTTGTACTAATTCTCTATAATTCAGTCTCGAAAACTACAACTCAAGATTTCTCTTCCATCCTCTGATCACATTCCACCATAAAATCCTTTATAAATAATCAAGATCTATATTTACTAAGCAATCTTCCATTCTAGTAATAATTGACTATCTCATTGGAGTTTTCGAAGGACTGAAAAGAAGCTATATGTCAATATTTTTCAAGCAAATTAATATGTAAATGGAGAACTGAATTAGTCTCTCTCTCTTTTTTTTGTAGTTGCTTTGTGTTATTAATTTTGGAGTAAACGAATTTTAAAAATGAGTGAACTGGAACAGCTGAGGCAGGAAGCAGAACAACTACGAAATCAGATTCAGGTAAGAGCATTCTTTTTCATTTTTTTCAGAAAAAATTTTAACACTTTTATTTAGTACCAGTAATGAACCAGATTTGTTCAACAGGTTATCAGTCTACATATGTTAAATAGTTTATAAGACTAGAAATGGTCAATTTGTCTTTATCATGATCTAAAGACCCCTCCAAACATCATTCCTGAAAAATACATATGTGGAGTAATGGCCTCAGTGTCCAGAAGAAGTTAATGTTATATATGTAATCCCCACTGGCAGACAAACATAATTCTTAGTCACAGACTTAGAATCATAGTTTGATATTTGGTGCAATAGGAGGCAGATTATCATATTGTAATATACTAAAAATTATTCATCTCTAAAACATTAGATTGCAGAAAAACACTAAAATTATTAGTGGCATAATAAAGACATGTCTATCCTCTTTTACTGTTAGAAATCAACTCAAAACAGCAAAGACCATAAGAAACAAATACAAGGTCCATCTTTAACACAATTAAAAGACACTTAGAACTTCACAGTAGAATGGGGAAGAGTTGTCAGATGTGGAAGTGAAGTGCCTCAGGGTGTGGGAGGGCTCCGAGAGGGATAGCTGCTGCTGTACTCTCACACAAAGTAGGAAGCGCTCCCTCAGGGACTCCTGTAGTAACTCCAATAATCCTTTCTTTGGAACAGTGGAAATGGATGCTTCCCTGGACTGGGGAATATCAAGGTAGGCAAGGAAAAAAAAAAAAAGAAAGGATATAGACATTCCTCCTTTTAGGAAGCTTCTTGTTGACAGAGTGAAAGAAAGAGACTAATCGTGTGTAGATTGGCGTAGCTAACTTCTTTTCACAGGGAGAAAGGAAGGGCTAAAACAATTTACAAATATCAATGAAGAACTTTGGCACAAAGCAGGGAGAAACTCTTGATAGCTTGGAATCCTGGCGTGGTCCTCTCCGATACGAACTTTTTGCAGTAGGTATTTCAGAAGAACTCACATACTTTAAAAGTGAAGAGTAAGAAAAAAGGAACAAATGATGTTACAAGAAAAGAGGGAAAGGAGCAGGATAAACAAGGGATGGCAAAAACACTCACTGGAAAAGTGTTGATTCTGAGTGGGTTGAAATCATCATTGGTCTTGTTGCCAGGAATTCAAGGAAGCTAATGAGTTAGATGTGAATAAGAACTCGGAGTTGATCAAACCTTAGGTGTCTGAACAAAGCTGACAAAACAAAGGAGGAACTTATTTTGCCTGGGATGAACAGAGAAGGCTTCCTGGGCTAATCCTTGAATTAGATGTTGCTGTCACCACCAGAAAGGATTCTCCACCATCTCTAGTTTTTGTGACTTGCTCCAGATGCTGAGCAGGATCTACTGGTTGGCCAAGCACATGGTCACATACCCATCTCATTGTTAGAAAATTCATTCTCTGTAGTTAAGAGCTTGATTTTTCCCCTTTTTTGGTAGATTTTACAAATAAGTAAGATTATATGGTATTTGTCTTTTTCTGTCTGACTTATTTCACTTAGCATAGTGCCCTCAAAGTTGATTCATGTTGTTGCAAATGGCAAGATTTTGCTTGGTTTTATGGCAGAGTAATATTCCACTGCATGTATGTACCATCTGTATTCGATCCATTCATCTGTTGTGGGCACTTACGTTGTCCCCATATTTTGGCTATTGTAAATAATGTGGAAATGAACATAGGATGTCTGTATCTTCTCAAGGTAGTATTTTGGTGGTTTTTTTTTAGACAAATTCTATTATTCAGAAGTGGAATTGCTAAATCATATGGTAGTTCTAATTCTAATTTTTTGAGGAATCTGCATACTATTTTCCAGAGTGGCTGCATCAATTCCATAGTGCACCTCAGCAGCAGTGCACAAGGGTTCCCTTTGCTCTACATTCTTGCCAACACTTTTCATTTGTTGTCTTTTTAGTAATAGTCATTCTAACACATGAGGTGATATTTGATTGTGGTTTTAATTTGCATTACCTGATTATTAGTGATTTTGTACACCTTTTCATGTACCTTTCTTAAGTCTCCTTTTGAAAATGTCTATTCAGATTCTCTATCCATTTTTTATCAGATTTCTTTGTTGTTAAGTTGTATTGAGTTCTTTATATGTTTTGGAAATTACCCCCATCATGTATATATGATTTGCAAATATTTTCTCCCATTTGGCAAGTTGCCTTTTCATTTTGTTGATGCTTCCCTTTGCTGTGCAGAACCTTTTTAGTTTGATGTAGTCCCACTTATGCAAGTCTTTAATCCATTTTGAGTTAATTTTTGTGTTGGTGTAAGACAGTGATCTAGTTTTATTTTTTTTGCATGTGCCTGTCTGGTTTTCCCAGCATTGTTTGTTGAAGAGACTGCCCTTTCCCCATTGTATATTTTTTCCTCCTTTCTTGTGAATTAATTGATTATTATGTATGGATTTATTTCTGGGCTGTCTGTTCTGTTCCATTGATCTCTGTGCTTGTTTTTATGCCAATACCATACTCTTTTGACTTCTACAGCTTTGTAATATAGTTTAAAATCAGAGATCATGATGTCTTCAGCTTGTTCGTGTTTCTCAAGATTTCTTCAACTATTTGGGGAGTCTTTTGTGGTTCCATACAAATTTTAGGATTGTTCTATTTCTGTGAAAAATGACATTGGAGTTTTGATAGTGATTGTATTGAATCTATAGATTGCTTTGGGCATAATGGACATTTTAGCAATGGTAATTCTTCCAGTCCATGAGCATAGAATATCTTTTCATTTATTTACATTTTCAGTTTCTTTATCAGTGTTTTATAGTTTTTAAGTGTTTTGTCTTTCACCTCCTTGGTTAAATTTATTCCTAGATATTTCAATTTTTTTAAATTCTTTTGATTTTTGTTATTGTTCAAGTACAGTTTTCTGCCTTTTCCCCCAACCCCTCCCTATCACCCCCACCAATCTTCCCCACCTCCCTCCCCTGTTTCCACCCCCCTTGTTATTGTCCATGTGTCCTTTATAGTTGTTCCTGTAAACCCTTCACCCCAAAAAACTGTTAGAATAAATGAATTCAGTAAAGTTGCAGAATAGAGAAATCAACATACAGAAATCTGTTGTGTATCTATATCCTAATAAAGAACTATCAAAAAGAGAAATTAAGAAGACAGTCCCATTAACAATGCATCAAAAAACTGAAGTATTACAAGCTGAACCAGACTGGTCAGGGCTGTCGTATTATCAGCGTGAGCTCTGAGAGGTAGGGTTTTAGGTTTGTCCACTGCTGCATCCATGGTCCCTAGAACAGTGCCTGATGCACCGTGTTCAACGGGTTTTCTAACTGAATGACTGAATTAGGAAGATGACTTAAATGATATAGTTCATTTCATAAAGCTTAAAATTAGAGAAGCTTTTTTTTTTTTTTTTTTTTTTTTTTTTAGAATTTAGTCTTCAAGTCCACCATTTTTGGAACATGGCTCAGGTCACCACTGTCATTTCTGGAAATCCTTTTCATTGTAGGAAAGTGGGCTAAGTCATTCCTTGCCAAGTGAGGTTTCTCACCCCACAATTTGACTAAGAATGAGAGAATCAAACCGTATGTTTGTGTAACTACTTATAACACCCTGACATAGAAATATTCTAAGTGTTTATAAATAGGTTGAAAGGGCAGCCAGACAGATTGTGCATTCCATCTAGGGTTTGCTGCAAGTGGAGGCAGGCGTTTTTCCCTGGGCCGACTGGAACACGGTGTCCGTTTGGGACAGTTATTCAGCAGATACTGTGTGCACCCTCTTTGCACAGGAACATGCTGAGTGCAGTGGGGGAAAACAAAGTTAAAGAGAATTACTACCCTAACCTTTGGGGGAAAATATGGTTTCAAGTCTAGAAGGAGGACTTGATGGCACTTCCGATTTTCCCATGTATACAAATTCCCTAAAGTTATTATTAACTGATAAACTTGGTTGAAAACATTTTGTTGCTTATTATATATGTTCTTTTCCTGCCTTTCCTTATTTTGTTAAATTGATTTCTGTTTCATTATCTTCCTTTTGATAATTCCCTTCAGTTTGTGTAAAAATTTAAGGTGTCTGAAAAGTCTACCCTATAATGCTTAGTCATAAACACCAGTTTATATGTTATTAATTAATGCTATTAATATGGAAATATAGATGTGACTTAGTATAAACTGTGGCTGTTTATATAAAAATTGTTTTTCCTGAGATGTCATGTCTTTTTCTCATATTTATCTAAAATATTTTATTTCTAATAGCATCTGTATCCAGTGTACTTGGAGAACATTTTCATAAAAGTATTATGCATTTTTAAAAATATTTCTAAAATGATCTGGGTACACTGTCAATATCTTTCCTATCACCTCAACGTCTAGATGCCAGAACAAACAGAAGGGAGCTCAGAACTCTTGCTTTTTGCTAAAGCTTAGTAGCAAATGTAACTGTGAATCCTGTGGCCTTATCGACTCAACTTTGTTTTTACTCAGGGGATACAATTTAAAAATCTTTTAATTATAAATCCAATATATATTTACCCAATGAAATATAGTTGAGAGTCCATTAAAATCAGTTAGCCACAGACACATGGTTTTTCAACAAGGGTAACAAAACCCTTCAACAGGGAAAGAGTAACCTTTCC
>PVKU01006031.1:0-111485 GCA_004027475.1 Anoura caudifer
AGGGGTTGATAGTCACCAGAGGGGAGAGGGGAGGGAATTTCAGGGGTAAAGGGGAAGAGTTTGGAGCAACAAGCATAAAGGACACATGGACAAAACTAGCGGGGGTGGAAATGGGAGGGGGGAGGGGAGAGCTGGGGCGGTGGGCTGGAATGGGAGCAAAAGACAGAAAACTGTACAAGAACAACTAAAATAAAAAAAATTTAAAAAAATTTTATAAACCAATTAGCTCAATTTTAAAGTAAATAAATACACCTGAGTTTTTATTACAGCAAGGGAGATTTACTCAATAAACTCTATGCAGATATATTTGTACTGGACTAAATTTACATATTAATCAAGTTCTAATTGTTTTTTTTAAGCCAATTTTATGCAAATATACTTACTGCTATTTAAACATTTTTCAGAATGTTTGAAAAGTGTCCAATCCAAAATTAACAATTAGAAAGCAAAATCAAAATTGTCTGATATTTTCATGCTGCATCTTAGGAGCCAGAACACTTTGAAATGATATTGTCTTATGTTTCAATCCTTAAATAAACTCAAAATCACTAGGCCCACTTAAAAAAAAAAAAAGATTACCATTCTTTTATTTCTTAAGATAATGACATTATGATCCCCATAATAAAAACCTTGAAATTGTTTTTATTAAGCCTGAAAATTGACTTAGGAGTGTATTTATTATCTTAAAATGAAAGATTGGCTGATAGGATTAAAATGTTACCTTGGTATTTAAAAGAGCATTGTGATTTATGCTCACTTGTTTTTGACATGGGTGACAAGGCCATTGAGTGGAAGAGAATAGCATTTTAACAGATGGTACCAGGAGAGCTGAATAGCCACATGTGAAAGAAGGAATTTGGACCCTTACCTCATACCATGTACAGATCAACTCAGTATGGATCAAAGATCTAAATGTAAAAGCTAAAATAATAAAATTCTTAAAAGGAAACAGGTGATAATCTGTGTGACCTTGAATTAAGCAATATTTTCTTTTCTTTATTTTATTGATTATGCTATTACAGTTGTCCCATTTCTCCCCCTTTATTCCCCTTTGCCCTGCACGCCCCCATCAGAATTCCCCTCCACCCCCTTAGTTCATGTCCATGGGTTGTACATATAAGTTCTTTGGCTTCTACATTTCCTATGCTATTCTTAACCTACCCCCCACCCATCTATTTTGTACCTACCATTTATGCTTCTTATTCCCTGTACTTTTCCCCCATTCTCCCTCCTCCCCCTCCCTGTTGATAACCCTCCATGTGATCTCCATTTCTGTGATTCTGTTCCTGTTCTGTTTGCTTAGTTAATTTTTGTTTTTGTTTATTTAGGTTATATTGTTGATAGTTGTGAGTTTGGTGGCATTTTACTGTTCATATTTTTGATCTTCTTTTTCTTAGATAAGTCCCTTTAACATTTCATATAATGAAGGCTTGGAGATGATGAACTCCTTTAATTTGACCTTATCTGGGAAGCACTTTATCTGCTCTTCCATTCTAAATGATAGCTTTGTTGGATAGAATAATCTTGGATGTAGGTCCTTTCCTTTTATGACTTTGAATACTTCTTCCAGCCCCTTCTTGCTTGCAAGGTTTCTTTTGAGAAATCAGCTGATAGTCTTATGGGAACTCCTTTGTAGGTAACTGTCTCCTTTTCTCTTGCTGCTTTTAAGATTCTCTCCTTATTTTTAATCTTGGATAATGCAATTATGATGTGCCTTTGTGTGTGCTTCCTTGGGTCCCACTTCTTTGGAACTCTCTGAGCTTCCTTGACTTCTTGGAAGTCTATTTCCTTTACCAGATTAGGGAAGTTCATTATTTCTTCAAATAAGTTTTCAATTTCTTACTCTTCCAATTTTCCTTCTGGCACCCCTATGATTTGGATGTTGGAATGTTTAAATCTGCCCCAGGGGTTCCTAAGCCTCTCCTCATTTTTTTGAATTCTTGTTTCTCCATTCCCTTCTTGTTGAATGTTTCTTTCTTCCTTCTACTCCAAACTGTTGATTTGAGTCTTTGTTTGCTTCCCTTCACTGTTGATTCCCTGTACATTTTCTTTATTTCATTTTTCATAGCCTTCACTTTTTCCTCTATTTTGCAACCTACTCAACCATTTCTGTGAGCATCCTGATTACCAGTGTTCTGAACTCTGCATCTAATAAGTTGGCTATCTCTTCATCACTTAGTTGTATTTTTTCTGGAGCTTTGATCTGTTCTTTCATTTTGTGCTTTTTTAGTGTGTGTCTTGGCATGCCTGTTTCTAGTGAGGGGCATAGCCTTAGGTATTCACCAGGATGGGGCTACTCACATTGCTGTGCTGTGGCTCTATATGTGGGGGAGGGGTCCAAGCAGGAACAATGCTGCCTGCTCAGCTCTGCACAGGCTTTTAGTCACTTCCCCCACTACCCACAAGCAATTTGGGTTCTTCTGATGCTGATTCCTGGGTGGGGTTTTTTGTGTACCATCTAGGACCCTGTGGGCCCCTCCAGTGAACTCTCCTGTGGAGCTGGGAGTTTCTCCTGCTGCCTCAACCCCCCACAGGTTTTTTCAGTAAGAGGTTTTGATCCTTTATTTCCTGGGCTGGAACCCTGGGTTATGCAGTCTGTCTAGCTCCCCAGTTGTTCCTCCTGGTTTATACACACACAAATGCAGGACTGCCTGTCTGCCAGGCACCATGCCGGCCCTGGTCCTCCAGCCACTGCCTTTCCTTCAACCCTCTCCACCCCAACTGCCAGTCTCCACCCCTCCTGCCAGTTTGGATGAATGTTTCTTCTTTAACTCCTTGGTTATCAGACTTCCATACAGTTTGATTATCTAGCAGTTCTTCCTGTTTTTTGTTTTTAAATTTGTTGTTGTCCTTCTTTTGGTTGTGCAAGAAGGCACAGTGTATCTACCTATACCTCCATCTTGGCCAGAAGTCAGGCAATATTTTCTTAGATATGACACGAAAAGTATAAGTAACAAAAGAAAAAATATAAAACTTTGTGGGTTGAATCCCTGGTCAGAGCACATACATAAATGGGTGAAACAACAAATCATTGTTTCTCTTTTTCAAATCAATAAATAAAAATTTTTTTAAATTAAAACACTACTTGTTGAGAAAAATTTTTTTTTAAATTTAAGACTTTGTGCATCAAAGGACACCATCAGGAAATGAAAAGACAATCTAAAGAATGGGAGAAAATATTTGCCAATTATATACATACATATATACATACATATGCGTGTGTGTGTGTGTATTTATAAATATATATCTGCTAAGTCTCTATTAGAAAACCCAATTAAAAGGTGGGCAAAGGACTTCACTAGACATTTCTCCAAAGAAGATATACAAATAAACAATAAACAATGGAAAGATGGTAACATGTTTAGGGAAATGCAAATCGAAACTATGTTGGGGTACCACTTCACACCCACTAGGATGCATATAATTTTAAAATAGACAATGTTGGTGATGATGTGAAGAAATTGAAACACTTGTATAATTGCTTGTAGAAATATGAAATGATACAGCCTCTTTGGAAACAGTTTTAGCAGTTCTTTTAAGAAGTTAAAGAAGATTACCATCTGACACAGCAGTTCTGCACCTTGCTATATAGCCAGGAGAATCAAAAACAGGTTCACACAAATATGTGTTACAAGAATGTGGCTTTATTTAAAATAACCAAAAAGTGGAAATAATCCAAATCTCCATCATTTGATGAATGGATAAAGTGTATATTTGCAGTGGAATATTATTCAGACATAAAAAGCAGTGAAGAATTATTACATGCCACAACATGTATAAACCTTGGAAATTTTATGGTATGTGAAAAAAAGCCAGACACAAAGACCATAAAGTGTATGATTCTATTTATATGAAATGTTCAAAATAATCTAATCCATAGCATTAGAAATCCGATTAGTGTTTGCCAGGGGATGAGGAGAAAAGGGAATTGAGCCTAATTGCTAATAGGTACAGGGTTTCTTTACCTGCTGATGAAAAATGGTCTGGAGTTATATAATGGCGAAGGTTGCACAACATAGTGAATACACTAAAAAAAAAAAAAACCCAAAATGTATACTTTGAAATGGTGAATTTTATGTTATATGAACTATATCTTTATGTAAAATACTAAAAAAAAATTAAAGCATTGTATACCCAAAGATAAAGTGAAAGATGTTATGAAAGATTGGAAACTGAGTTAGTTTATGAAGGGTTTCCAATTATAAAGAAGCTAAATAATTTGGTAGTCCAGAAACCTCCTATAACTTATAGGGAACTCTGTCTCTTCTGTGGCTTTCCGAGAGTTAAGAGAAAGGTCCTGTGGTGTGGTGTTTACAGCCAGACAGGAGGAATCAGTCATGATCATCCTCTGTTCAGAGCCCAGGAATGTGGTTAGAGATGTTATGGAAATTGAGCTGATAAAACCAATTTATCTCCACTGGGTAAATCACCTGTAGTTCAGAAACAGCAGGAAGGTTAGAAAACTAATAGGGAGTGGGGGATGTGGTTTTTCTTTTTAAATATATAGTCCAACAGCAGCTCTTCTAGATTTTGTGCTAAAATAAGAGCATTTTCACACATCTTAATTGCTCTGTGATAACAACAGTGTGAACTTCATCCACAAACATTTATTATGTATTTAATTTTGCTCTAATTTCAGTGTAGTGAGAATTCACCTTGTAAGGGAGTAACTGTTCGCTTAGTAAAAAGAAATCTCTTCCCACGTTGCTAATCCTGTTGTGCATTTCTGTAATGTATTAACAATACCTTTCTATTTCTCCATTTTTAGGTTGCACTAGTAAAGAATATTTAAAAATTATACGAGTTAAAGTTTCATATTTATTATTAGGATTTTAGATGAGACTTTTATGCCTTTATAAATGTTTATAGTACTTGGCGCTATAATGTTCATGACAAATGATTCAGAACTCTATTTAAGATGCATTTTAAAAATGAGATTTATATAACTTAATAGCTATAAATTGTTCTGATTATTTTCCAGGCGTGTTATTTACTCCATCTTTGATAGTGATGCTACAGGACCGAGAGAAATGGATAAAAACATTGGTGAGCAACTCAATAAAGCTTATGAAGCTTTCCGACAGGCATGCATGGATAGAGATTCTGCAGTAAAAGAACTACAGCAAAAGGTATGTGGTTTTGGTTTTGAAAGTTATGTATCCTGATAAATGGAATTTGAGAGTCTTGTTACTGAAAAAATATTATACTGTTAGACACTGCTTTGAAGAACTATGATTACTGAAACATGGGGATATATTAATAGATAAAATCTGAGAATTTTGTATGTTTTCTTTTTTAAAAACATTGTGACCTGTGGGAAGAGTTCATTTTTAAGGTATTATGTACAATAGATGACAAATGTTCTTTCATAAATTATTTTTTTATTTTTTAATTTTATTTCTTAATTACAGTTGACTTTCAGTATTTTATATTAGTTTCAGATGTAAATAATTCTTACATAAAATTACAAACTGAAAGAAGTATCATTATCTTAGCTAGTTTTTTGTTTTTATATGGTTATTTGGCTAGTAGGAAGACAGTACAATTTTAAAATATCCTAAAACTAAATTTGTTATTAATTTATAATAGTCTTTCATCTTTAAGTATAACAGAAAAAATAAACTATTTCAGTGAAATCTTTAATGACTTACCAGAAGTTTCAGCTTTGTAAAATTACCCATGTATACAGTGTACTGCGAGGTGATCCTATGGTTCCAAAAGGTCAATAGTCAATAATCCAGGAGAAGAAGCTATGAAAGGATATTAGGGCCCTGTCATGATTAATATGACTAAGTAGTTTGTACTGTATTTTTTCTTCAGTCAGCGTTTACTGAAGGAGCCCTGGCTGGCAGTGGATTGAGTGCCAACCTGAGAACCAGGGGTTTGGCAGTTCAATTCCCAGTCAGGGCACATGCCTGGGTTGCGGGACATGTCCCCAGTAGGGGACGTGAGAGAGGCAACCACACATTGGTGTTTCTCTCCCTTTCTCCCTCCTTTCCCCTCTATCTAAAAATAAATAAATAAAATCTTTTGAAGAATTTACTGACGGATTAATATTTATATGCTTTAGAAAAGTCTTAATATATAATCACACAAAAGATTTTGGGATAGAAGATAGATACGATAGAGAACAATGTGGAATTCAGCTGAACAAACATATCAATACCAACCAATGTTCTAAGAGCCAGGAATTTAAAAGTACGTGGCAACCATCAAGTTGAGCTTTATGTACTTTATTTATTCATTTTTTATTCTCACCTGAGGACATTTTTTTCCTTGCTTTGAGAGAAAGAGAGAAACATCAATGTAAGAGAAACATCAATTGATTGCCTTCTTGTATGCATACCAACCAGGGATCGAACCTGCAACCTGGGTATGTGCCCTGACCAAGAATCAAACCCATGATCCTTCAGTCTGTGGGAAAGGTACAACACTCCAATCAATTGAGCCACCCTGGCCAGGGCTGAGACTTATACATAAATATCTATTAATATGCATATTTTAATATATGTGTATATATGTTGTACTTCCATTTTTAAAAGAAAAAATAAGTGGCCTTCATTTCAAGCAACCAAAATAAGGAGTTAAATTAGTACTAGGAATGAATTGGGGAAGGGATCTAAGACTTATTTAATAGATAGACTAGAAAGCAGGTGACAGCTGCATGCAGGCCATTTCTGAAGGTGATGGCATGGATTCTAGAATGACACCCAAGTATCTGGAATAGAAGACTGGATCAATTGGTGTACTGACAACTGAAACCAAGAGTGGGGAAGAAGGTGACAATTTGGGGATAGAGAAATAAGATGTGTCATTTTCAGTTATTAAACCTAGTTACTTATGAGGCATTAAAATGAAAATGTCCAGTGGATGGTTGCAGATATGGATCTCAAAACCTGTGTGCTGTTCTAAATTGGAGATTATATAGATATACATTCTAGAGCAACAGGTTTTATTTTAGACTTGAATGTGGATAACATTTCTGAGTTAGAGTATATAGGATGAAGAAATAGTTAAAGGACAAAAGGGTAAGAGGAAAATTAGGCCAACACATTGGACAGGAGTAGGTTGAAAAATTTACTATGAATAAGAAAAGAAACGTTTATTCCTCTGAGAACTGGAGGGAATGAAAGGAAAAAAATAGCCACAAATGAAGATAAGTTTGCAGAAGGAGGTGGTTGGTGGTGGCCAGAAGTTAGACAGGATTATCATGTATCACTTATACATAAAATCTAAAAAAGTCAAATATATAAAAAACAGTTAAATGTTGCTAACCAGGGGATAGCATGGGCATGGGAGTGGTGGATAAGATTGGTGGTGTTTAAGGTTATAGGTATGTAGTAAATAATGGTACAAACAAATAGTAAATGAGACAGAATATAGACAATAGTAATTGTACTATAATTATGTAATGTGATAACACTACAATGTTAATAATATTACAATATATAAATGTATCAAAATAACACGCTTTACACCTTAAACTTAATGTTATACATCAGATAGATTTATTCAGTAAATTCATCTGAACCTTCAGTGAGTTGTAATCTTTTTATTGGTAGAGGGTCTTGGCTCAATGTTGATGAAAAGGCAATATTGATGAAGCACAATAAAACATGGTATGCCTGTAATATAATGAAATAAGAGTTCTGACATTGGGTTTTATATTTTATTCTTATTTATTTTTTAACTTTTTAAAAAACATGTTTGTGAGAAGACATTTATACTTCCTTTTTACTTCTTGGGATGTTATTTTATGAAATATTTATTGTTTTTGAACTTACATGTATCTACTCCCAGAAATGACATTGAACTTTGAAGTAAAGCAAGCTAGTTTTTACTCACTTAAAATCTTTAGTAACAAGATGATATATACAGGTTCTCAAACTTCTAGTATGAAGATAAAAGTAAATGGTCTTAAGTCAGACCAAAGTTTTTAAATATCATATTTAGCACTTTGAAGATTTTCAGCCTGGATAACTGGAAGATTGAAGATGCAGCCACAGAAATAGAGAATGCTGATTTTGGTAAAGGAAGTTATTATTTGATTTGGATATTTTGAGTTCAAGTGTTAGAAGATTAGCTAGGGGAAGAAGACCAGCAAGCAACTGAAGTGTGGATCTTTGGAATAAGGTACCAGATGGAAATACAGATTTGGAAGTTGTCTTTGTAGAGATGATATTTGAGGTATTAGGAGAAGAAGGTACCCAGGAGAAAGAATAGAGCAAGAGTAGAAGAGAAGCCAACAGGACAACCTTGGAGAAGTTGCATACCAGCAAATTGAATAATCTTGATAAAATGGACAAATTCCTAGAAACACTCAACCTACCAAGACTAAATCATGAAAAATAGGAAATCTAATAGATCTATCTATACCTGGTAAAGAGATTGAGACAGTAATCAAAAAATTCTCAACAATGATAGTCCAGGACCCAGAGGCTTCACTGATGAATTCTACCAAACATGCAAATAAGAAGTAACACCAGTCCTTTTCACATCCTTCCCCCAAAATTGATTAGGATAGAACACTTCATAACTCTCTCTAGGAGGCTAGTGTTACCTTAATCCCAAAGACAGAAATACCAGGGGGAAAAAAGAAAATTATAGACCAATATCCCATACAGGTATTGATATAAAAATCCTTAACAAAATGCTAGCAAACTTAATTCAGCAGCATATTACAAGCATTATACATCTTAACCAAATCAGATTTATTCCTGCAATACAAGAATGGTTAACATAAAAATCAGTCCATGTAAAACCACTTTAACAGAATGTTTAGATAAACAAAATGCTGTATGTGCATACAGTGAGGTATTATTCAGCCTTTAAATGGAAGGAAATCTGACACATGGTTCAACATAGATGAGCTTTGAAGATATTATGTTAAGTGAAATAAGACTGTCACAAAAGATGATTCTACTTTCATGAATTAGTTAGTGTAGTCAGGTTCATGGAGACAGAAAGTAGGATGGTTTTTAGAGGCTGGGGGAGGGGAATGGAGAGTTAGTGTTTTATAGATCCAGAGTTTCATTTCAGGAAGATAAAAAAGTTCTAGAGATCGATGATGGTGACGGTTGCACTACAGTGTAAGTGTACTTAATGCCACAAAATAAAAAATGGTTAAAATGGCAAATTTTATGTTATATGTATTTTACCACAACTTAAAAAAATCTATTACAAAATAGTGAAATTGATGTAGCTACATTTTCTTATGAGCTGTTTTATCGCTCTCATCAGATTGAACAAGCTCACTAGTCTTTTACTGTTTAGTTGTTCAAACTACAAGCCAGTTCTTGTCACAGTGTTTCTTCTGGTTCACTGCAATTTAAGACTCTGGAATTCCTCTTTGAGAAGTAGTATGCTACATCTATTTAAGAACATTCTGTTGAGCAGATGCATTTGAGTAATTCAAATTAATAAGGGAGGCAAAGACCAATAAGCAGGTAAGTGATTTTTAATATCATTGGGCAAAATTACAAAAATAGCACATGCTTATTGAAAAAAATGCAAATTATTCAAGGTATGCAGAATATAAAGTGATTGTTCTCTTCCTCACTTCCCAGGGGTAGCCATTGTTAGTAATTTGGTATATGTCCTTCCAGAATATATGAATTACATTTTATCAAAGTGGAATCATGCTAATCTGAAAAAGGTTTTAAATGTTTTTATCTTCATTGTCATCATTTCTTAAGATTTATTGAGTCCTATGTTGGTCAAAGTGCTTTACAGTCATCTAATTTAATCATTATACAAATCTTATAAGGAATTATTTTCATTTTTCAGATGATAAAAATGAAGTACAGAGAGATAAAATAACTTGCCCACAACCATGTAACAAATATGTATTATAGTAAAGCTAGTTAGAACTGGGATTTGGAAAAATCTGCTTGACCACAGATTTCATGTGTATAACTTCTTTGCCTAAAATCAGTAGTCTTTCAAGTTCAGACATACTGAGCTACCTCATTCCATTTCTTCGCTGACCGTATCTCTTATACTACCTCTTCCTTTAAACACTGTTTTCTTTAATATTCCAGACACCATGCTTGATTTTTCTCATACCCGTTTGGGCCCCACTTCCTCTGTCTCCTTTGTTAGGTTCTCTACTACCAGGCCTTAAATGTTAGAGTTTTTCAAGACTTTCTTTGCTTCTTACTTTATATTCTTGTATTAGCCATTTTACCTTTTCCTGTGGCTTCAGGTACCTATGAGAATGACTCCTAAATTTATGTCCTTACTCCAGACCTGCCTCTGAGTTCTAGACCCATATATCCCATTTCTACTTAGAAGGCACATTAAATTGCATGTCAGACCTGAACTTACATAGTTATTATTTTTCTCACCTCTACCGTTTCAAAGGAGTGCTGAGTTTTATAAGCTGCCTTTTATTTATCCTAAATTATCTCACTTAAGTGTCAAGGGATGATCCACATACTGTTGAATACTACTAGTGTCACACTATTGATCATCAAGTATATTTACATTCCCTGGCCCCTATGTAGTGTATTTATCTTTTTTATACCAGATTTTTCATTGTTATGCTTAGGTAGTCCTGCTAGCATGCCTTTGAATTGCTTTAGAACCTCCAACCTAAGTGTCTAGTAAACTGTTACATGCTTCCTCTTAGCCCTATAAAGTCAAAATTGTTAGCCCCATTTTCAAGACTTAGTAAAGTTAGTTTTCAACCCAAGTGGCAGAATCTGTGCTGAAACTAGGTTCATCTGACTCTAAACTCCATATTCATTATAATAACCTCACTAAACTGTACCCCATTTCAGGTTTTCAAACTGTTTTATTCCCATTGCTATGAATCTAATATAGTCTCCTCTTTTCTTGGATGAATTCTTACTTCATGAGCTATACCTCTCTTACCAAAAAAGGGTTGAATATAAAGCATGCTATTAATATTTTTTATTCATCCTACAAATAACTTAGGATATGCTAGACACATAATAAATGCCTGGTATTTAAAGAAAATAAAACATAGAGCATGCACTTAAAGGATTCATAGTCTAACATTGCTTATTCTGCTTCTTGCTTTGTATAAACATTCATATGTATCCACACTAAGAGATTTTCTGACCAAATAGAGGAGTGTTTAAAACACAATAGCCCTTACAGATTTGGCTTGGCCTCTGAATTAGTTACTATATAGGATAAGATGTTGTTACAGAGACCAAGAAATAATGTGGCTAAATAAGAGTTGTTTATTTCTCACTTGTATAACAGTTCAGAGGTGAGTAGCCAGGTGGTAAGGCAGCTTGAGAATCCTTAAAATATGGTTTCTGTCTCTGGAGTCACAGTGGCTACTCTTCTTCTTACCATTTCCCTGCCAGTGGGAAGAGAAGAAGAGAGAGGGGAGAAGAGAGAGAAAGACAGAAAAATAGGGAAGAGTAGACAGCTTCCTTTTAATTATGTGGTCCAAAATTTGTTCAGGTCACTTCTGTTCTCATCCTGTTAGCCAGAACTTAGTTGCATGCTCACACCTACAAGTGGGGAAAACTAAAAAATATATTCCCTAATTGGATGTCCATATGCCCAGCTAATAGTTCATATTACTTAGAAAAATGAGAATGTATATAGGGGAATAATTAGCAGTTGTTGCCACATCTTATGGCTAAGCTAAAATTGCCTGGAGATTTTCAAATATCACAAGATTCCATAAATTGAAGTTAAATATGTAACCAGTTTTATTACATTACCAACTTGCTTGTTATCCATTCCTTCCACTGTTCTTTGGGAGAAAACAAATATTTTTTTTTTTTTTTTGAAAACAAGTATTTTAAATAAAGAGTTAAGTAGCCTCTACTGCTTCTTTGACCATCTTTCCCAGGGAAGAATCAATAATAAAATAATTAAAAATCTGAAAATGTTAAAACTGATTGCCATTTAAAAGTCAGATTACCATATTCATATATGATTAAGTTACCAAAAACTTGCTGTAGCTGATCTACTTGTTCCAGGATCCTTTGTATTTTGTAATCAGAAATATAAATCTTGTTGAAGAGATACAGAATAAAGGGAATTTGTCTCTTCCTTCCCAGTTCTTGATTAAAAGAGGAAAATCAACAATGTCTAAACAAAGAAAGAAATCTTAATTCTAAGATAGTTCAGCTGCTGTGGTATAAATTGCTTTTTCTTTGTACTAATAAAAAAGGTGGAGAATGTTAACCAGTGTGTCTAAGATAAAGGCCTCTGTCAATAAGACTAACTGACTCTGCTCTGTCCTTTTATCATACATTATAGATCCAACATTTTTCTGACAATAAATGTAAAGTTGTAAAGACTGTTTTGTCAGATTACTTTTTTCTAGAGCTGGTCTTGACCCATCTGAAATGTTAACTCTCAGCCTGAAGGCCTATATTACCTCTAAAGCTTGTAAAAAACATGGTTTAAAGAATTGTGTGAAGGCATAAAATGCCTTTATTGTAGGTACTATTTTATTTTTTAAAAACACTTTTGTTTTCACTTAAAATGTAGATGACTCATTGTTTACCATCTTTTGGTTCCTTTCTTTGTTCTCCAGAATCATATTTGTCTGTGTAAAGTATTGAGAATAGAGCAGTTCACTATGGGTATTTTCCTACTGAAGCTACTGGCATTAAAATAAAGATGCTTCTGTCTGTTTCTAATCAAAGCCTTATTTTTTCTATTGTACTCACTAGTATTTTGCCATTGACTTATTTTTAGAATTTAAAATGTATGTATCCTTTGTTCTAGGTTTTTATTTGTAGAAATATGTCCTGTCAAAACTTTCAGACAGGTATGCTAGGTTCAAGAAGATCCATTAATAATTAGGGAAATTTAAATTCTGATATTTATTTAGAACTGTTTTGAGCACCTTACTCAATATGTTGTAACAGGAACTGCTCTAAGTACTGGGTTGCAATAATAAGCAGACATACTCCCTGTTTTGTGGAACAGTGGCACAGTCTAGAAAAGCATAGACTAAAAATCTCATAAATGTAAAGTTTCAAAGTCTGGTAAGTATCAGGAAGAGAGGTCATCTGCCATTAGAATTATTAGGGGCTTGACCTAATCTAGGTCAGAGAAGACAATCTTTATGAAGTAATTTTTGAAAAGGCTGGGGGGCAGGGCAGGGGATATACTTTCCAGGTATAAGGACCTTTGTTATAAAGACCCATTGACCGAAAACAACTGAAAGTATATGGGAAATACTGCAGTGTGAGAAGAGTCAGGGGCAAGGCTGTAGCGTTTTAGAGGCCATATTGAGAATTTTTTTTCCTTTAGTCTAAGAGCAATAGGAAGCCATTTAAGATTTGCGGGGTGGAGGAAGAAAGAGAGTTGTGGTTAGATTTGCATTTTGCAAAGAACACAATAGCTAGTGTGTAGAGAATGGATTGGCTGATAGATTTGAGAACAGTTAGGTAGTTGGAGGTAGGAGAATCATTAGATTTGAATAAGTAAAATTTGAGGTAATTTTCCAGTAGCACTTGGCCACATAGATCTAGAGCTCAGAGTAAAGGTTTGGACTAGAAGGAGAAATTTGTGAGTCTTGCTTATAACAAGCCACTGAGGATGAGACTGCCTAAGGAGGAAGTATATAGCAAACAGAGGCCTTCCTGGAGCTAGGTATACTCACATGATATGCCATAGTGGATATTTAGGGCTTGAGTGTTGAGGTCAGGCAAACTTGGATTCAAATCCCAGCACTACTACCTACTTAGAAACTTTGGGCATGTTATTTTGTACCTCTTTGTGCCTCAGTTTTTCTCATCTTTAACCTCCTCAGAAGGTTAGTGTAAGGAATAGATGAAATAAAGAATATAAAGCTTGCTGATTTTGGTGCATAGTAGTTATCAGAAATGATCATATGATAATAATGCATTATTGAAAAATTTGGTTATAGAACAATTCATATTTTTAAAAGAAAGATACATACATGTATACACAGGGGTTCTGAAAGGGCACATACCAAAGTGTCAGTAGTAGTTATCTCTGAGGAGGAATGGAAGACAAAGTAAAGGAAGACACTGTCACTTTTTACTTTGTACCTATCTGGGTTTTTGTTGTGGTGATGGTGGACATTTTGATGTTTGCATTGTTTTCAACGAACATGCTACTTTTATAATTTTTAACAGCCATTAATTATTCTTTAATCATTTTGAGCCTGTTTTTTATAGGCTTTATAAACTTTCTTTGTAAACTTTGAACAATCAGTTTCTTGTTTTTGCTTAACAGAATGTTTTTGATTCAATGGCGATACCACAAACTTCTGAGTCCTAGGTTACAGTGAACTAGAAGAAAGACTGAGAAAACTGGCTTAGAGCATGGGGTGGTTGTGTGGTAAGTCTGGTGACAAACTGCCTGTATTCAGCTGGTATCAGAGCTTTAGTTAATGGATGTATGCGCTACATGCTGTGGTGATAGATATTATGTAGATACCTTGCATATTATTATAAGAAAGGAATTAATGTTTGCAAGGAGCTTATTATGTGCCAGTTATTTTATACATGCAGTCTCCTTCAGTCCTTCAGGTAAATATTATCTTCATTTCAAAGAGAAAGAAATCAAGGCTCAAAGAGACTAAGTAAATTAATCAGGGCCAAAACACAAGATTATAAAATAAAAATAGTTTGTCTTAGTGTACCATTTGACATGCTGTGAAATTGCTGGCAGCACTGCCACCTAATAGTAGATAATTAGATTGATAATCTGATCTGTCAAACTGTAGCTCTAGCCTAGATAAATCTTGGTATTGGGAGGGAGAGAGAGGGCAGGACTTCTGCCTCGTTGTAAGAGAATATAGCAGAGAATAGATGAAGAAACCAGGGTCTCTGAGTTGCTAACCCTATACAGTCTCATTTTTTTAACTTAAAATTGATGGTTAGTTTACCAAAGTATCAAGATAAAACTATTAGTTTTTGTCTAAAGTGCTATGTATTGGGAAAATTAATATCAAATTATCTTACTTATGAACTGTGGAGCTCCCTATTAAGAGCCTTTGTGGTAGCCAAGCAAATCCTTCAATAAAGTTTTTTGTTCTCTTTGTTAATTTGGGAATGGTTTGAAAGGTTTTTAAATTGAGACTTTGTTTTAATTTATTCAACATTTATTACAATTTTTATACTTGAAGGAAAGCAGTGGTATTTTTCAGAATATTGAGATTAGTTCTTTAGGATGAGAAGACATAATGTTCAAAAAGAAATAACATTTGATCTATTTAGGTTATTATAGATGACTTAAGAGCACTAGACATTTTTTTTCTTCATCTAGGAAATAAGTGCTTTGGAAAATATGAAAAATTAGAATTTTTAGTGTCAGCAATAGGAAAATAATTCAGTTTTTAGAACTCTATTTTATATTAATGAAGCTCATGAAAACTTGAGCAGCTGTATGTCCAAAATTATAGAGAACATGCTGCCAGTTTTGAAGATAGATTCAGATTTTGCCTGGATAAAAGGACATTTCTTAAGATAAGCTTTTGATGAAAATATGTGTGGACAACCATTTTTAATAAATTTAAGATGTATCCTATATTTGATCACCATTGTTTTAAGTTTTGCTTTTGTATACTAAGAAAGATACAAAGTGCATTGTAGCACAAGTACCTAAGTACCTGTTTTTCCTCTTTAGATGCTGGGTAGACCACTTGTTTTGCTAGTCTTTAGAATTGGAAGGAGTGTCAAATACACAGAAGCCAGAGTCATTTTGGCCAGATGGTGTTTGATACAGATGGATGGTTAGTTGTCATGCAGATCTCTTAGTTGGTAACTTGTTGCTGCCATCTGACTCAAAGAATCATTCACACACACTGGCTGTCAAAAGCATCTTCTCTTCTGTCTGTTTTAGCTGTCATGTCTGTGCTCTGTACAGAAGTGTTGACAAGACATTGCTGTTGTACATTTTCAATGTGGTTGTTAATTTTTTGTTTTATGGGGTCTTTGATAGTGCTGGGATGCATTTGGCTTTGGAAATTTTTTTTTAATACTGTGACAGTACAATAATTATCTGACCTTTTAAAAGGACTTTTCAGGCTATAAGTTTATTCATATCTGTTCAGTGAGCATAAGTATTTAATTTAAAAAGAAAACCTTTTTGTTTCTTTTAGTTTCTAAACATAGCAAATTAACTGAATTCTACTGTTTAATTTCCAATTTGATATAATAGTCTCTAGACTTCCCTCATGGTCTTAGCCAAATTTTATTTTCTACTATTTTCTGAATATGTATTTTCTCCTCTTAAATTAGTACCTATTTTTCCGTGATGGTATAAGCTTCCCTTTTTCTTCCAGAAAAAAAAAATAATAAGCTTCAGACATTGGCTATCATTTGCATCCATATTCTTAAACTTAACTTCCTTTTGTCTTATTCACCTACTGACCTTGTCTCCATTTTTCCCATTTCCCTTTCAGAAAAAAAGCAAAGCCTTTTCTCTACTCTTTCAAGTCACTTGTGAAGGCATATCTATTGCTCTGATACTTTTTTAACTATTTAAATAGTGTATTTGTTCAAGTAATATTTACTGAGCTTCTCAATATGTGCTAGACACACTGCTGTATTCTGGAGATAACAGTGCAAAATAGTCTTTGACCTTGATGAGGCCATAGTTTAAAGGGAAATTTAATTTCTATAATAAAATATAAGTATATAGAAAGAGCAGTGAGACAACATGGACCACTGCTTTTCTGTTTCCCTTGGTATACTTCCAAGGTATCAGTTTTTAAACTATTACAAAATTTGCTTGAGTTTATAAAGTATTTTATTAAGTGGTTTAAGAAGTAAGTCAAAACTTCAATTTGAAATAATTGTTGATCTATTGATTTTTCCAAGCTCATATGAATACATTTTCAACATTATTAATTTATTATTATATGTGCAGATGTGCTAGAGTACGTTTTTAAACCAGAGATAGAAGATGAAAATTACATGCCAGAGCCCTGGCTTCTGTGGCTTAGTGGGTTGAATACCTGTGAACCAAAAACGTTGCTGGTTTGATACCCAGTAAGGGCACATGCCTGGGTTGCAGTTCAGGTCTCCAACTAGGGGCTTGCAAGAGGCACCCAATCAATGTTTCTCTCCCTCTTTCTCCCTTCCTTCCCCTCTCTCCAAAAAATAAATAAAATGTGGAAGGAAGGGAGGGAGGGAGGGAGGGTTGGTTTCCTGGCAGAGGCTTTCTGAGTTGGTTCCAAAGGAAAATACAGGTCAATTCATTTTTCATTAAGATGAGGGAAATACATATTTTTAATTAAGATGAGGGAAATATATATATAGTGGATGGAGAATGGGCTGAGGCTTAAATAACCTACACATTTATTCCGGGCCTATCTCTAACTTGCTAAGTTTTTTGTACTGGTTACTTAATGTCTGGATAAGTAGAATGTACATCATACCTATTTAAAATACAGTGAAAGAATGGGTAATTATTGGTCATTGTTTGTGATGAGCTTTGAGTTCTTTGGAGAAAGTTCTAAATACACAGAAATAGAGAAGACTTACATCAGTTTGCTGATACCTCAGCCCTGGAGGCTGTGTGTAGTCCAGGTAAATTTAAGGTATTATAGAATTTGCTATAGACATTTGAATCCGTCTTTCAGTCAACCTACCCACTCTTTCTAGGCCCTTGAACATAAATTTATATAGGAATAAGATGTCATGTCCTAGGAAGCCTGGCCCTAGCCTGGATTTTGGTATTTAGGGTTCAGTTATACACATAGTCACAGGACATATGGTGTGCATGGACTTGCAGGATTTATTCTGCTGTTCATAATAAAATGTACTTGGATTTTTTTAACTTGGATTCTTTATTTCCTTTTTTTTTTTTTTTTTTTTGACAAGCATGTACTGAGTACTTTCTGTGTGTAAGTTATCTTGTAGAGCTCTAGGGGCATATCAAGTTATATTGTATATGACTACTTTCAGGTGGCATGTACATCACTTGGGTTATTTATCAGCTCTGTCAGTTATCATGTTTGTAATATATTATAGAATTGCACCTTTTATTTGGGAAAATGTGGGGTTTTGCTTTAGTTTCTTAAGCTAATTTATTTTGGGAATGTAGGAACATCTGTATAATTTATAAAGAACTTTAGTCTTATTGTTCTCTGAAACTTTGAACTTTGATCAAGAGTCAATTCAAATCAAATATTTAGTGTATACTGAAGGACTTTATGATATTATTAGGACACCCCATCTCACATTTCAAGGAATTTATAATTTAGTCATTTATTTATTTGTTACGTGGTGATAAAAATTAGTAAAGAATTCTCTATTATTTTGGTAATAATGTTTTAAGACTTTGTACTAATTTGTTGATGGTAATGCAACATTTTTCAAATTCTTGGAGGTTTACAATATTTGTATTTTCTAATGCAAACTTGTGTCTTATTTCACTGCTTAATTCTCAGCTATTATGATAAAATAGCAAAATAAATGGATTTAAAATATAAGAGAAACTGTGGCATTTAAGATATCCACTAAAAATTAACCATTTTTTTGAAAACTTTTTTCTTAAAACTTTTAGAAATGAAGTTTATGATCAATAGAATTTTATAACTTGTACCCCTCCCTTTGGTTTTCATGGTTTATACCCATTTCCTTTTTTATTTTGTCCTTTAAAAATAAATTCAAAACTGTGATTATTTAAAAGACATGAAATCTTAGCTTTTTTAAGTTAGTGCATATTTTTATAGAAAACTTTAATATAACATTATTTTATTATTTATGCCTTTTTTGTTATCATTAAAGATTAAATTCTAAATTATAACTTTTATCCTAGCCGAAGGACCAAGAAACCGTATGTTGAACTCTTAAGTGAAATTTTCTTTAAGATGATTTTTAAAATTTTACAGTGTTTCAAGTGTTTTAAATCCCAGATGTTTGTAATGATTATAAATACATTGCTGGAGCCAGTGTTTAGCTCATAAATAAATGTTCAATATCTAGGAAATAGCAATATGGGCAATCCATATCTATGTAATTATTAATAGACAGAAAATATATGTACGTATCTGTCAGTAAACATCAGCCTAACTGGTTTTTATGTCAGCAGACTGAAAACTATGAGCAGAGAATACGTGAGCAACAGGAACAGCTGTCACTTCAACAAACTATTATTGACAAGCTAAAATCACAGTTACTTCTTGTGAATGCCAGTCGAGGTATGTTCATGCTAATTTTTTACATATTTCTTGAACTACTTCTAGAAAAAGGTGGAAGTCAAATTTTTCTAATTTATTTCTCCATTGTTTCTCTTATGTACATATTTAGGAAATAGAAAAGTGGACATTCACATATTCTGTATGGGAGAACTCTAAGTTGATAAAACATTCTAGAAGATAATTTGCCAATAAGTAGCAATATCTTATTAAAATGTGCCTTTTAAACACAAATTTAAGTTCTGAGAATACATTTGTTTAAGTACTCAAAGATATGTATTCTGGGATGCTCACCATGGCATAATTTATAATAATAAATTATTATAGCCAAGAAAAGTGATGATAATAGATTAACTTATTAACATGACATGTACTAGCAAAATGAGCAAAATGGGATACAAAAATAAATTTTATTTTATTTATGCAAAAAAAAGATTTTTATGTGATATATATATGAAAAACAGGTAATATAAATTAAAATATTAACAGAAATAACATAATGAAATTATAGCTTATAGCTAGCTTTTATTTTTTTTCCATTTTAGAAAATTTCTACATTTTCTAATTTTCCTACAATAAGCATGGAATAGTTATGCAAATGAGTATGTTAAACAAGAAATACATACCTGAAAGTACGACTTATGTAAAACTTTAATTCCACTTGTTCATGATTAAGCTACAAAGAGCATAATTCTGGTTTTCTAATTCTACATATTTTGTACACCACCAATTTTGATAGAGTAAGAGTTTTGTGTGTTTAGTAGGAATGAAAACAAATATGAAGTAAATATGCTAAAATCTAAATGAGCAAATCGAAATTGTCAAAGGAAGTATTTTTTTACAGAAATTTTAAAACTCATAGTTTAAAATCTCTACTCTTTAAAATGAGGGATTTGGGTTTGTATCTATTTACATTTCCAGGTAGTACCAAAAACAAGGGTTTCCTACCTAAGTCCAAAAGGGTTTTGTTTTACAGATAACAGTTACCGCTGTGTTCCCCTGCTTGAAGACAACGAAGCAAGGAAGAATAATTTGACCCTTGATCAGCCACATGATAAAGTAAAATCTGGAATACCAAGAGAAAAAGAATCAAAGGTAGATTGTGCTGCTGGCTTATTCCCTAAAGGAAATAAGAAATAAGAAATCAGTTTCCACAGCCTGAATTATTTAGTCAGTATTGTATCATAACTTGGGTGGGTAGGAATGGGAGAGAAAGTGGATAAGATTCTTCTCAACCCTAACATTGCTTCTGCAAAAAGCAACATTCAAATGCTGATTCATATCTTCCTCATTTTATTTTCCTGAGTTAGATTCACCACTAGAATTCTAAACAGAAGTTCTGTATATAGAAATAAATGAATTAAATGGTCTTAAATAGAAGTACTATTTCCAAGAAAAATAAAGGCTTAGGTTTCATATTTTCTAGTATTCTCTTTTTAGGCATTTATCAAAAAAATTTTATGAAAAAATAAGAAATTAATCTAAGGTGGGTAGTAGACAGAGGTGACTCTGGATGAGAAAATAGCATTCTAGTTTCTTCATCAATTGCCTGTGCTTAAATTTAAAAAGAAAAAGAATCCACCTAACCAGCTTTAGCAAAAGTCTTCTTTGAAGCAATATAAAAAGAGATATTTCATATCTGCAAGGTATGTTCAAGCTATGTTGATTGGAAACAACCTGAATATCCATCAGTAGCAGAATGGTATATCTTTACAATAAAACACTTTAGAAAAATTAAACTAATTCATATATAAATATGCCTAGATTACAAAAGAAATGTTGAGGAAAAATGAAAATGACCAAATAACACCTGGCCGGTGTGGCTCAGTGGATTGAGCTCCAGCCTGCAAACCAAAGGGTTGCTTGTTCAATCAGGGCACATGCCTGGGTTACAAGCCAGGTCAGGACCCCAGTTGAGGGTGTGAGAGAGGCAACCATATATTGATGTTTCTCTTCCTCTCTTTCTCCTTCCCTTCCCCTCTGCCTAAAAATAAATAAATAAATAAAATCTTAATAAATAAATTGTCTATTTTTTTAAAAAAGAATTGACCAAATGACAGAAAGGGAATAATTTGTATAAATTTTTAAACATATAAAATGTAATGATATTGTTTATAAAAACACAGATGTAGTAAAAATGTAAAAACATGGACAGGAAGTGTACACATCTTCTTTAGAAAAATGATTACCTCTACAGTTGGTGAAAGAAAAGAGTGTGACTCTCAGAAGTCAATAAAGGAGTTTTCAATTGTATCTATAACTTTTCTTTTTTTAAAGAATATCTAAAGCAGGGGGGGGGTGGAAATGGAAGGGAGCTGGGGAGGGCTGGGGCAGAGGGACGGGATGGGAGTAGAAAACAGAAGACTGTATAAGAACAACAATTAAAATAAAATTTAATTTAAAAAAAAAAAAGAATATCTAAAGCAAATAAAAATTTAGAAAAATACAGGCCAAATCAAGCAAATGAAATTAAAATCTTTATCATTGGCTTATGTATATCTATACTTATGGAATCATAATTAAAATTACTTTTAGTCAATAAAAATGAAATCCTTTTCTAAAGACCTTTGATTGATTTTAATATATTAGGGCTTTTCCAAAATGAAAAAAAATTCCATATTGTTTCAGTTTTGTAAAATTATGGATCTTTATACAAGACAAGAACTAGAAAGCAGTATGCAGAAATGGCTAAGATAAAGGTAAAATTTATGTTTTCTATTTTTAATGTACTTTCGTATTTTAGTCTTCTCAAAAATGAATTGATTTCTAGAAACCGCATTCCCAATCACTTGGCCTAACCTCTGTAATGAATTAATTAATAGAAATGCTTTGAACCAGTAACAGAAGGAAGCTACTACTAACCACCCACCGTCCTCTCTTCCTCTCCTCCTGTTTGGTGGGTAGATTGAGGATTTCTTTTCTTGAGAATATTTTGTTTAGGATTTGGTTAGAATATTTGAGAGGAGCTAAGACCTGTGGACATTATGGCAAATGGAAACTATTGCTACCTTGAAAAATGAGACAGAGAAGAGGAATGAGGGATATGTTGAAGGAAAAGTGACCCTTACAGAAAATTTTATTTGAAAACACAAAATTTATAGTTCACTTTCTGTTCATGCTAATCCTGTGCAAATAATGCAAGAATCTTTTGGCTCCTGAAAGGGTATAAAGTCAAGACAACAGAGCCTGTATCATTGGATAACTCTTAGTACTCTGCTTATAGTTTAGAGACATTGGAGACGTAATCAGTTTAACGGAAAACCTTTCACCTCTTGCACACCATGCAGTTTGCAGTCCTTCTTGATGAGATACAACTTTAGCAAAGGGGATGTTTTATTAGGTATTATGTCATATGTTAATAGAAAGTATCCCAAACTTACCCCAAAACTTAACAAGTTAAAACAACAAATATTTTTTTAAAGATTTTATTTATTTTTATCTTTAGAGGGGAAGGGAAGGAGAGAGGGAGAGAAATATCAATGTGTGGTTGCCTCTCATGTGTCCCCTGCCGGGAACTGGCCTGCAACCCAGGCATGTGCCCTGACTGGGAATCGAACCTTGATCCTTTGGTTTGCAGGCCCACACTCAATCCACTGAGCTACACCAGCCAGGGCAACAAATATTTTTTAAAGATTTTATTTAGAAAGAGGGTAAGGGAAGGAGAAAGAAAGATAGAGAAACATTGATGTGCCAGAGATACATCAGTTGGTTGCCCCCCACGTGTCCCCAGCTGCGGAAGTGGCTTGCAACTCGGGCATGTGCCCTGACCAGAATTGAACCACAACCTTTTGGTGTGCAGGAAGACACTCAACCTGCTGAGCCACACCGCTCAAGGAAAAACAACAAATATTTATTATCCGTTTCTATGGGTCAGAAATTCGGGAGTGACTTACCTGAGTGGTTCTGATTAAAGATCTCATGTGATTGAAGTCAGGATGTAGGTAAAAGGGTTTAGTTGAAAAATGAAACAGAGAAAAGGAATGAGGGACATGTTGAAGGAAAAGTGACCCTTATAGAAAACCCTTATGAAGGCTTTACTGTAGTTGGAGGATCTACTTTCCGGAGAGCTTACTTATCAGATTGTTGGTAGGAGACCTTACCATGTGTGTCTCTCTTCACAGCCTCGCAGCCAACTTCCTCAAAGTGAAAAAGTAAGAGATCTGAGAGACAGAACAAGGAATAAGCCACAGTGTTTTCTATTACCTAATTTCTAAAAATCAAATATCATCCCTTCCACTTTATTCTGTTCATTAGAAGTAAGTCATTAAGTGCTCCAGAGGCAAAGAAATTCCTCCTTTTAAAAGGAAGAGTAGACATTTTAAAAGCATCACGGAGATTGTAGATTGTGGTACAGAAGAAGGTACCAAGTATCAAGGGTGTGTTGGGGGGATCTAGTATTTAATTCACCATATGATAAATATTAATAAAAGGTAAAGTAAGTTAGCAGAATTTAATAATGAGTTAACTTCTTAATCCTATCATTATTAATCTCAGGAAAGAAATATCATAATTTATCATCTTAACAAGTTCAAAAATTCTGATATGAATATAAACTCTCCAGAGGATAATAGCTGAGCAGTGCTTTACTGCTGCATGTTATTACTAATTCTTTCTTATAACCAATTTTAAAAATTAAAAATCAGAACAACTGTAATGGCATAATCAATAAAGTATAATTTGCCTCACTAGTATAGCTCAGTGGATTGAGCACAGGCCTGTGAAGCAAAGAGTCGCAGGTTTGATTCCCAGTCTGGGCACATGCCTGGGATACAGGACAGGTCAGGTCCCCAGTAGAGACCTCATGAGGCAACCACACATTGATGTTTCTCTCCCTCTCTTTGTCCTTCCCTTCCTCTCTCTCTCAAAAATAAAACCTTTAAAAAAAAAGTATAATTTAACAAATATAAAATAAAATTATATGTAAAAGTGCAAAAAATTTTAAAAATTAAAATTAAAAACATTTCTATATAGGAAATCAAATAACACTTAAATGCACACACTTATTCTTGACAAAGGCTATTATCTCTTGATTATAGGATTCTGTTGTCAGAGTTAGTAACATATCATGATAGCAGTTATTACTGAAATAATACATTTTGTATTTTAATGTAAATATAATTTTTTTAAAACTAGAATTGTAACATACTGAGTCATTTGCATGGTGTTAGAAATAAGATATTTTTATAATACTGCTTCTGGGAATCACTTCATTTGCCAAACTAAATGCTATACTCGATATCTAAGTATAGATAAAAAACTGTTTGCCCTCAGCTTTCTATCCCACTTGTTGTTGTTGTGGCAGTTACACAAAAGTCTAGAGTGTTTTAATGCAAGAAGATAAGTCGAGAGCAATCATGTAGAATACATAAAAGAATTTAGAAATATTGGTAAATTTTCTTTACTCATTTATTCAATAACTCTGAACTGCCACGTACCTGACACTGTCAGCCGCTAATAGAAAGAAGAGGTATTGTTCCTGCCCTCTGGCTTGAAATTTAATTTAATAACTAAGATAGAGATTACTGAATGTTGTAATGTTATTTCGGATCCTAGGATCCAAGACACAAAGTAAATATAGTATGAATTTATTTGAACTTTTAACTGTTGAGATTATGTGTTCCTGTGTGATGCGGACACCGGCTCACAGTGTCCGCGTCATTATGGATGAAATGAGACATTCACACGGACTACCGAGTCCAGTGGAGGAAAGGGACAGCATGGCTTTTCTCTCAAGGGGAGCAAAAGCCGGAGGCCTCCACCATGACAGACCTTTATTGGGTTTCTTCCCATATTACACGATGGTCCTTATTTACTATGCACAGGTTTGCTTTAGGTGGTTACCTCGTACAGACTGCAAAGGAGATGATGCCACTAATCACATCACAGAAGAAGGATATTAGCAAATGAAAAGGGAAAAGTGGTTGAGTTGGTTACATTCCATACTGGGGAGTTTAGCATGGATTTTAGGAAGTTACAGTAAGTACTTGCTGTCTCAATTCAGGGTGAGGGAGTTTTAGCAAAAGCAAGACTCAAAGCAGCTTAGGTACAAATGCAGACCTGATTCCCCTCTGGAGAACCTGTCCATGGGCATGGGTCCTATGCATCTCCGAGTGGGAGCTGGGCCCACGCCACGTAGAATGGTCTCCTACACCTGTGTCCAAAGAGCTGATTTTATGTTTAATTTCTGATTTTCTATATATATTTGTAATATATTCTTTTTTTATTGTTGTTCAAGTACAGCTGTCTCTATTTTCACCCTACTATACCATCTCACTAATACATTCTTTATATATGTCCTTTTTCATCTGAGTTTTATGCTTTAAGCAAAACTTTAAAAATATAAAGAATGAAGTTGTGTCTTTAAGTCACCAGTTAGACAGTGGCAGTTTTCTGATGTGGCTGTCCTTATGAGTACATCAGCAGGTGTATGGTATCTTTGAGGAGCAGGGAAGATTTTGTAGGTTTAGAATAGTAAAACAGTGAAGGTAGGTGTGGAGCTGCCATCTTTGCTAACTAAACATTAAGAGAATGTGCTGGCAATTGCAAGTCATATAGACACTGATGTTTGAAGAAAGCTAACGTCTAAAAATTCACCTGTCAGTCAATTATACAAGCAGTATGTATTGAACTCCTTTTGTTTGCCCACTCTTGCTAGTTAATGTCAGGAAGAGAGAGAGAGAGAGAGAGAGAGAGAGAGAGAGAGAGAGAGAGATCTGTCCCCTTTAAGGAGCTACAGTCTGGTTGGAGAAACAAAGATTTGGAGACCCAAGCATTATAAGACAATGTGAAGTCCTAATTATATGACAAAATCAAATTCTAATTATTTCGTGGTACAGATAAAACATATAGTGAGAATGTTTATTTTAAAAATAAACATTCTCACTGTCCTGAAGGTAGACTTGAACTCAACATTTAGTTCAAGTAGAGAAAAGATCTATATCTATATCTTCTTTTATTAAATATTTTATTGTTATTCTATTAGGGTTGTCCCAATTTTCCCCCTCTGCCCTCCTTTGCCCAGCCCACCCCCCACTCCCACAGTCAGTCCCCACGCTGTTGTCCATGTCCATGGGTCATTCATACATGTCCTTGACTAGTTCTTCCCCTCTTCTCTACCTTTATCCCCCTCTCCATTTCCCTCTGGTCACTGGCCCTTGTTTCCATAACTCTGGTTCTATTTTCCTCATTAGTTTATCTTGCTCATTAGGTTCCTCTTATAAGTGAGATCATATGGTATTTGTCTTTCACCAACTGGTTTATTTTACTTAGCATGATACTTTCCATTCCATCCATGCTGTCATAAAAGGTAGACGTTCTTTCTTTCTGCTGCGTAGTATCCCATTGTGTAAATGTATCAGTTTTTTGATCTACTCATTTACTGATGGGCTGTTTCCAGCATTTGGGTATTGTGAATAGCACTGCTATGAATATTGGGCTGCAAAAATTCGTTTAAATTAGTGTTTCAGGATTCTTAGGATATAATCCCAGCAGTGGAATGGTTGGGCCAAAAGACAGTTCCACTTTTTTTTTAGTTTTTTAAGGAAATTCCATTCTGTTTTCCACAGTGGCTGCATCCATCCACATCCCACCAACAGTGCACTAGGGTTCCCTTTTCTCTACATCTTTGCCAGCACTCATTATTTGTTGATTTATTAATGATGGCCATTCTAACTGATGTGAAGTGGTATGTCATTGTGGTTGTGGTTTGCATTCGTCCGATGGCTAGTGATGTGAGCATCCTTTCACATGTCTATGTGTGTCCTCCTTGGTGAAGTGTCTATCCAGATCCTTTGCCCATTTTTTAATTGGATTGTTTGACTTCCTGGTGTTGAGTCATACAAGTTATTAATATATTTTGGAGATCAAACCATTGTCTGAGGTATCATTGGCAAATACGTTCTCCCATATGGTTGGTTCCCTTTTCATTTTGATGATGTTTTCTGTAGCCATGCAGAAGCTTTTTAATTTGATGTGATCCCATTTATTTATTTTTGCCTTTATTTTCCTTGCCCTAGGAGATGTGTCAGTAAAAATATTGCCATGTGGGATATCTGAAATTTTTCTGCCTATATTTTCCTCCAGGACTTTTATGGTGTCACCACTTGTAATTAAGTGTCTTATCCATTTTCAGTTTATTCTGGTGTATGGTATAAGTTGGTCATCTAGTTTCCTTTTTCTTTTTCTTTTTTTTTTGCATGTACCAGTCCAGTTTTTCCAACACCATTTATTGAAGAGGATATTTTTACTCCATTGTATGTTCCTGCCCCCTTTGTCAAATATTAATTGACCATAGAGACTTGGGTTTATTTCTGGGTTCTCTGTTCTTTTCCACTGATAAATGTGTCTATTCTTATGCCACTACCAGACTGTTCTGATTACAGTGACCTTGTGCAGTTTGATATCAGGTATTTTGATCTTCCTACTTTGTTCTTCTTTTTCAAGATTGCTGAAGCTATATAGGGTCTTTTTTGGTACCATATAAATTTTTGGAGTTTTTGTTCTAGATCTGTGAAATATGCCATTGGTATTTTAATAGGCATTGCATTGAATCTATAGATTGCTTTGGGTAGTATGAACATTTTAGTGATGTTAATTCTTCTAATACATGAACATGGTATATACTTCCATTTATTTGTATCTTTCTTAATTTCTTTCTTTAGTGTTCTGTAGTTTTCCAAATACAGTTCTTCTACCTCCTTGGTTAAGTTTATTCCTAGGTACTTTATTTTTCTTGTTGCTATAGTAAATGGGATTTTTTTCCTAGTTTCTGTTCTGATATTTCATTGCTGGTATACAGAAATGCCATTGATTTCTGAATGTTGACTTCATATCCCGCTATTTCACTATATTCACTTATTAGGTTGGGTAGTTTTTTGGTGGAGACTATAGGGTTTTCTGTGTACACTATTATGTTGTCCCCATATGATGACAGTTTTCCTTTCTTTTTTCCAATTTAGATGCCTTTTATTTCTTCTTCTTGTCTGATTTTTGTGGCTAGAACTTCCAGTACTACGTTGAATAAGAGTGGTGAAAGCAGATATGCTTGTTTTGTTTCTGATCTTGAGGACAATGCTTTTAGTTTTTTCCCATTGAGTATGATATTTGCTATAGGTTTCTCAAATATGACCTTTATTATGTTGAGGAATGCTTCCTCTATTCCCACTTTGTTGAGTGTTTTTATCATAAATGGGTGCTGGATTTTATCAAATACTTTTCCAGCATCAATTGATATGATCATGTGATTTTTGTCTTTCATTTTGTTTATGTGATGTATTATGTGTATTGATTTGTGAGTATTGTGCCAACCTTGCATCCTTTGGATGAATCCCACTTGATCATGGTGTGTGATCTTTTTAATGTATGGCCAGTAATTTATTGAGGGTTTTAGCATCTGTGTTCATTAGCAATATTGGCCTGTAGTTTTCTTTGTTTATTGTGTCTTTACCTAGTTTTGGAATTAGGATAATACTGGCCTTGTAAAAAGATTTTAGGAGTCTTCTGTCTTCTTGAATTTTTTGGAATAATTTGAGGACAGCAGTTCTTTAAATGTTTGGTAAAATTCACCTGTGAAGCTGTCCGGTCCAGGGCTTTTGTATGCCAGGAGTTTTTTGGTTACTGCTTCAACTAGTGAGTTGTTTTGGTCTATTCAGGCTTTCTGCTTCTCGATTCAGTTTTAGAAGATTGTATGTTTGTAGAAGTTTGTCCATTTTGCCCAGATTGCCCAATTTCTTGGCATATAAATGTTCATAATAATTTCTTATAATCCTTTGTATTTCTGTGGTATCAGTTGTAACTTCTCTTTCATTTCTGTTTTTATTTATTTGGGTACTCTTTGTTTCCTGATGAATCTGGTTAAAGGTTTGTCAGTTTTGTTTATCTTTTCAAAGAACCAGCTCCTGGATTCATTGATCTTTTGAATTATTTTTTAGTCTCTATGTCATTTAATTATGCTCTGATCTTGATTTTTTTTCCTTCCTTCTACTTGCTCTGGGCATTGTTGTTGTTCCTCAAGGTTTTGTAGATGTAAGGTTAGGTTGTTTATTTGAGATTTTTCTACCTTTTTTAGGTGGGCCTACAATGCTATGAACTTCCCTCTCAGGATTGCCTTCGTTTGCTGTGTCCCAAAGGTTTTGGGCTGTTGTGTGTTCATTTTCATTTGTTTTCATATACTTTTTGATTTCTTCCTTGATCTCATTGTTAACCCATTAACTATTTAATAGCCCGTTATTCAGTCTCCATGTATTTGAATGTGTTTGAGTTTTTTCTTTGAGGTTTGTTTCCAATTTCAAGCCATTGTGATCCAAGAAGTTGCTTGATATGATTTCTATTTTCTTGAATTTGTTGAGGTTTGTTTTGTGTCGTACCATGTGGTCTGTCTTTGGAAATATTCCTTGTGTGTTTGATAAGAATGTATATTTTGTTTTTTATGGGTAAAAGGTTCTATATATATCAATTAAGTCCATTTGATCTAGAGTATTATTCAGTGTCTCAATTTCCTTGCTGATTCTTTGTTAGAAAGATCTATCCATTGTTGACAGTGGTGTTAAAATCCCCTACTAAGAGTGTGTTCCTGTTGATATCTTTCTAGAAAACCTCCAAGATTCCCATTATATACTTAGGTGTTCCTATGTTAGGTGCCTCTATGTTTACAAGGGTTTTATCTTCTTGATTGATTATTCCCTTAAGTATTATGAGTATATTCCCTTAAGAGATTTCTATTTTTTTTCATGTCCTTGGAATATTTTTTTCCATCCCTTTACTTTCATGCTGTGTAGGTCTTTTGTTCTGAGGTGGGTCTCTTGTAGACATCGTGTATATGGGTCCTGTTATCTTTTCCATTCAGCAATACTATGTTGTTTGATTGGAGCATTTAATCCATTTATATTTAAGGTTATTATTGATAGGTTCTTATTCATTGCCATTTTACCCCCTTTGTTCTTGCGTTCCTCTGTCTCTCTTTTTCTTCATCTTCTTAAAGCAGTCCCTTTAGCATCTCTTGCTATGCTGGTTTGGTGGAGGTGTATTCTTTTAGCCTTCTTTTGTCTGGGAGACTCTATTTCACCTTCCATTTTAATTGAGAGTCTTGCTGGGTAGAGTAGTCTTGATTGTAGGCCTTTGCTTTTTTTTTTAGATTTTATTTATTTTTTAGAAAGAGGAGAAGGGAAGGAGAAAGAGAGGGGGACAAACATCAATGGGTGGTTGCCTCTCACACGCCCCCCACTAGGGACCTGGCCTGCAACCCAGGCATGTGCCCTGACTGGGAATCGAACCAGAGACCCTTTGGTTCACAGGCTGGCACTCAGTCCACTGAGCCACACCAGCCAGGGCAGGCCTTTGCTTTTTAGTATGTATGTTACTAGCTGTTTCTCCCAAGTTGCCTATATCTTGGTAATATGTGCATAGGTATGTAAACTTAAATTGTCTCCAAGATTTAAATGGAAAAATAATTCTAGCCCTGGCTGGTGTGGCTCACTGGATTGAGTGCCTGCCTGTGAACCAAGGGGCTACCAATTCAAGCCACATAATCATGGCTCAGAGGAGAGTGTGCCCTACCTTTGTATTATAGACAGCTCTTCCATGAGAGGCTTTTAATTGTGCTATGTTACTCCAGCTGTTACGTATGACAGTTTCAGCAGGCAGTGTAGGAACTGTTCTGCTTTCTGGCCTTCGTAGCTTATAAAATACTAGCCTCACAAGTCTAGGTCTTGGATGGGATCCCCATCCTTGAACTGTTCATATCACATACAGTAGATTTCAGGTGCAGCTCCTATTTAGTGAGTTCCATCTGAACTTTAGTCCCCCATAACTTTTCTCAGCACTCTAGATACTTTCTCTATTGCATGTCTCTTAGACTATATTTATTAGTTTGCTAAGTTGCTGTATATTATCCAGGTACCTGGTTTTATATACATTGTAAAAGTTTTAAAACAGAGTGCTATGTATAGGTATATGATAATGTTTTTTGTCATTTAAACAAAAGTTAGAAATTAGACCATTAGTCAAATATGTAATTACCAAGTGATTTCTGTGGAAAAGGCAAATCTAGTTATGTCATCTGAACATGTGGTACATTTCTTAAGAGAGGAACTTGGAATTAATTTGACTACTTATGTTTATTACACAACTTTGTAAAACAAAATGCCTTATAGTCCTTTAATGTTTGATTCTTTCTTTTCATCATCTCTTTTACTCAGTAGAAACGGTGATTGTGCCCACTATACAGTGGTGCATGTTAACCCAGCCCAGGGCTTACAGAAAGCTGGAGAAAACGCACATGCGCATGCGTGTGCAGTGCTTCGCCTTCTCTGTCAGAGCAGATGTCCCATCGTCCCTGTTTTGTTTCTAGAGAGTGGACTAATATACCTTCTTTTTTTAGATACATATAACACTTCTATATTACTCCTCTTTGGAGACTTGTCTTTGTTTATTGACTCTCTGGTAGAATAATAATTAGAAGGAAAAATAATTATCTTTAATCAGTTCATTCATTAAAGTTCAAAGTTTTGTTCCAATTTGTCATAATAAATATATCACAATAAGAAAAAATACCAAGGTATTTTAATATTTACATTGAAGTTTCTTTTGCAAAAATTGTGTCCAGAGATTGATTATTAATTTATCCTAACCCTTTCCTGTTTTTCCATTACACCATGGAACCTGCTCCCTTTCCTGTTTCTTAATTCAATACATCATTTTAGGGTTTTTGAGGGGATAAGAAAATGAGAAGTGGTATATCCCTTTTTAAAATCTCTTCCCTGGTTTCTAAGCAAATTTGAGTGTCTCTAGTGTGTCTTTTCTCCTCTTATTTCCCCCAATTATCCCCTTTCTCACATTTCCCTTTTTTCTTTCTCTGTGTTCCAGAGCCCACAAAACATAGCTTGTGTATTTTATTCAGCCCTGATTTCTCTTGACAAAGGCCTGAAAGGCTCTTCTTTCAACCTTGGTAGATTAGGAATAGCCCCCCCAAAACAATCTAGTTTCTCTTATTAACATGTCATAATCTGTCATCCTAAAAGTTCTCAAAATTTGTTTTGAAGATGTTTCTTTTTCATTGTTATGAAATGTTTCTGCATTAATCTGTTGTAATATTTTGTGGATTTTTTGGTTTTGTTTCATTTTTTGGTTGGATTACATGAAGAAAATCTAGCCTCACACAGATATGTAGTTGGGAAAGGGAAGAGTATTTTAGTAACCTTTTTAGAAATTATGGATGTTCTCTGATACTACTCCAAAACTTGATAAATAGTAGTTTCTTCGGTGTTAGCTGCAGTATAAAAGCGAAACTAATGAACTTTTCTACTACGTTAAAAGCCATTGGCCTCTCTTGTATTTTGAATGTATCTCCTCCCTATGCATGATTGTATAGCATCATGAATTTAGTCATTGGTTCACTAAACTAACTATGCAGATCTTCCAAATTCTGACTTATTTTATGATATATTTAAAAGTCACATGAAATATCATCACTAATCTTATCAGAAAAGTTTTTTCAGTATTAGACAGCTGTCAAGCTTACTGTAATGGGTACAGGTTTTTCAAAATTCCAATTTTCATGTGAAAAGTTAAATTTTTTTCATGGACAACAAACCTTGTCAGTTGTTTTTTTTTTTTTTTAAGTCAGAAGTTATCTTCATTTGCTTTTGAGAAAATGCCTTCTCATCAGTCATTCTTTCAAATAAAAATGGCATTCCATTTTTAAAAAGTGATTAGCTCATCTTGTAACTCAAAATGTTATACTAGGTGCTTTGCCCCAAGACAACCCTTATAATTCAGTATGAAACAGAGACCCTTTATGTATGTTTCCCATTTTGTCACACAGATGAATATTAGAAAGATCTTAATTTGGGAATAAAATTCAATAAATCTTTACAGCCTCATTAAGGACATTCTTGGGTAAAACTGGCTTTTTTCTTTTTAAACTGGCAATATGGCATTGAAGAATGTAGTGACTACAATTTGGTACCATGGTCTTAGTCATACTCAGGCACCAGCAGTTTTACTCACCAATCACTTTTGCATCATCAGTGTAAATGCCAACACTGTTTTAAAAAAAAAAAAAGGCAAATAACATCTAATAGTATTGTAACAGTAGTTGACCCCACGGATTTCAGAGTCTGGATTAGATTTTACTCTACTTACAAGCTAATAAGTTAGTCAGTTATTGCTTCATGGATGATGGAAGAAGACACAAGACTCCTTGATCAGAGGAAAACATCTTTATTATTCATAGCACAGCAACCTGCAAGAGCATTATGTTTGCATTGGTACCGCCTGGGGATGATGTGGTTGACTCAGATGGGTGCTGGAACATTAAAGGAGAGGGACATTGAGTTTGGCAATCAAACCATTTTATAGCAAGCAGTAAAGCAAGTTTTCCCTCTACAAATGCAACTCTGAGAAATATCCCAGGCCTTGTGTTCTGGACATGCAAGCAAAAATATGCAGTGACACTCAGGGCCCATGCAGATTCTCTCTTCCCAACACTGGATCTCTTGAAAGGATCTTAGGACCCCTTGGGATCCTCCCGAGGCGGGAGATCATATTTTGAGAACCACTATTCTCAAAATGTGGTATAATTTTACCAGATTATAATTTCTTGTTATAAAAATCATGTTGTCTTTTTTCTCACTAAGTTGTTTGCTTTTCAACCTACAGAAAAAATTGTCATGTTCCAAGAATATTCTAGCATTTCTTCAGGAACTCTTTATGCATGGAGGTCATATTGCTTGCTCATCCGTTCTTTTCACATTCGTTGGATAAATAAGTACTTGATGTCTCTATACTTTAAATCATGATACCTGTAGTTAATCCTGTTTACTTAGCTATACCTACTACATTAAATCTAGAGCAAACTCTGAATTTTGATTCTGTTCTGTTAAAAGATATTGTAGGACCTGATGCATTTCTAGAGGTGTTCCACAAAACCCTACGCTTGTGAAATGCTGCATACTGTGTACTCTGTGGTCATTTTAATGGCACAAGAGTGTGTTACAGGATCTAAAATCAACAGTGAGAAAACCACTTAGCTTCCTTTAACCAAGGAATCTCTAGCTAGCACTTTTCCCACTATTATATTTAACAATTTGTATTAGATTTGTAGTCCCCTCTAAGATATTGCTAGAATTTGGCAGGGGAGTAGAAGGGTAGTCTCACCTAAATTTTCATTTGCCCCTGATATTAATGCTCTTTGTTGCTTGCTTAAGTAGTCTTGCAGTGTTATGAAAGCCAACTTTTTCCCTGAAAGGTTTTTTGTTGTTGCTGTCGATATACATCTTTCCATACACTTGATATTTTGCTCTAAGATATAAATATAAATATATCCTACAATTCTGATAAAATTAACTATCGTAAAGTATATCCCAGGCATTCTGTGTGTCATTAACCTGTGATTTTTTTTTTCTTGCCTGATAAGTCCCTTTTGTAAAACCAAATAATTTCAAGATGGATATCCTTTGTTTTCTTTCTCCCATTGTGTTTATCAATAGTGGTACGATTTTTGTATCTCAGCTTAGTTTTCATCTAAGTAATTCCGTATTGAATGGGTTTACACACTCTTATTTTTACTCCTAATTGCTCTCCACTATTAACATTAAGGACAGCATGTTTCCCTGTACTAATGGGACAAGGGTCACTGACTTGTTCATATTCTCTTAAAGTATCATCTGGAACGTATTCCTGCTGGATGGCCAAATAGCCACAGTAAATCTTCCTGTCCTTCTTGCCACTGCTGATGGAACGTTGTATCCTCCTCTTTCCCATGCTTATAGCCTCAGAATCCCCATTCCTGTCCCTAGCTCTTGCCTCTCATCCTCTGGTGAGAATTTTTATGAAGCTGAATCTAAAACTTCCTCCTATTTTTCTGATAAATGTCTATCCCTTTTTGACAAGAAGAAGATAGATCTTGGTAGTTTGTTGTTTTTACTAACTTCTTTCTTGGCCAAATTAAAAGTTGGTAGCCCTTTGTCATGCCCATAGCTTTGTTTTTTATTTTACTATTCTAGAAGAGCCTAATCTCTGTTTCTTTAAAGTTTTATCTTGCCTTAAGATTTTTTGATGCTAAAAAAAGGGAAATGAAGGTTTGAAGTGTGAACGGGATTTGAAGAAAAGGTAATTATGAGTATGTCATGTTTTAATGCGTGGTGGTCTACAGTAGACAACAAAACAAGTGAGCATGTATTGGATCAAAAGGGAATTGAGAGTGGCTGTCAAGAGAGGGTGAGCCTGAGCACACAGACTTTAGGGATGAATACTCAATAGCCTGGACATGAGAATGAATGATAAGAAGGATGTGTGATGAGGGGAGAACAGTGTACTCATGTCTGAACCTTAGAGAATACCCACGTTTATGTTCTAGAAAGAAGGACCAATGAAAATACTAAAACCTTAGAAGAAAACCTAAATAGTACACTGATAACCAAAAAAAACAAAATAAGTTTCAAGGAGGAGCTACTTAGTAGTGTGAACTACTATTGAATGAGCATCAAACAAACAAAGTAAGAGCTTTGGGAAAAGCTATTGGATTGGTGATTAAATCATCTCTGGAAAATTATGATGAAATTTCAGAAGAATGGAGGGATTTAAATAAACAAAAACTAAGTTTGGGAGTTCAACTTCTGTTATGAAGAAGTGAGTACCAAACAAACCAATCCTCTACAAATCAAGAGTAATAACTCTGGACAACACACAAAAAAAATCAACTACCTGAAGACTTCAGAGACTGAACTCTGCACATTTTGATGGGGAGTCAAAATGTGGAGCAAGTAACAGCTCAGCATCAATTCCCAGTTTTCTGTGGTTTTATCCTAAGGGTAGCCAAAGTTTTAGTGGCTGAAATTCCAATAAAAAGCCCACCATTATTCTGGCTAGCAGAACCAGAAGGCAGAATGAGCCCAGAAAAAACCATGGTCACCGTAGAGTGAGGGAAGGACCCCCAGAGAGGAGAGAGCCAGTGGAGAACTCTAAGTTCAATGTTTAAACTTGGCCCAAGTCTCTGGCTACTCCCTGAACCCATGGATTTGTGGGGCAACCTGAAACCAGTCTGCAGCTCATGCTGAAAGTACTGAACTGAGATATGAGCTGCTGCTCTTCAGAGGAGTGGCGGTTTGGAGTCTGGGCCTAACCAACTTAGTTGCCTGGAGAAAGAGAAACATCAGCACCCTATGGTATCGTAACACAGTGTCTCCACAACGTAATATTCTCAATGTTCAGGGTACAGCCCAAAATTGTTCAACATATGGAGAGTAAAGATAATGTGACTCATTTTCAAGGGAACAGATACCAACCATGAAATGATCCAGATATTGAAATTATCAGACAGTGATTTTAAATCAGCTACTATAAATAAGCACACTCTTCTATTAGGAGATAGGATGACAAGGAAGGTTGTTAAGGTTTTGAGAGGATAGATTTAACAGTAAGATACTCCATTGTCATGTTGTCAAACAGTTAACTTAAAATAATAAGTTTTAAGAAATACTTAGACAACAAAATTTTGGTTAAGAAATTATTGCCAAATTATCCCTGTCAACAAATGAACTGATTTGGCAAAACCTGAGATATTTATCTAGGTTATTTTGAGATGTAAATTTCTACTTGGCCATTCTTGAGTGCTTGCACGCACACACACAGAGACACACAAAGGCCATACCAAAGCCCCCCACCCCGCAGGCAGCATTTAAACAGCAGTCTTGGCTTAGAACCACTCTTGAGTGAGAAATATATTTGTTCATGATGGGTTTTAGAATCTTAAAATTATTTTGTATCAGTGCAACTTGTACATGTTCCTATTCTGTATCTACCTCCCCATGCTAGATAACTACCACTTCACTTCTCTAGTAGCCAAGCCCAGAAGTTAAGAGCCTGGGTTCCAGTTGCAGCTACTTCACCTACTGGAACTGTAAACAAATTATTTGAGCTCTCCAAAGCCTTATTTACTACAGCAAACTTGAAAATCAAAATAAAGTACTTAATTCACAAGATTATGTGCATTTAGTTAATTAAATAATACCTGCAGATTGCTTAAATATCCATTTTCATGAACATATTTTCTGTTCATCATGATAATAGTATATCATAAAATTTGTGGTTAATGGAAAGGATTTTCCTAAATCAAGTGTTTAGAAAAGGGGTTAGGTGATCATGGAAAACCTTACTTTTTTAAATTGGTCATTTAAATTATTTATTTTTTATTTTGCATTAAAAGGCATTCCTACAATTGGATATTTCTTCCCATTGTGAAAATAAGACATGCACAAGGAGACCCTAATACAAAGTGAAAGGCTCAAAAGACAGACAGTGGAAAAGTATTAATCTCACTCTGCTTCAGATGAACTTCGTAGGATTGGAATTATACTAATTGTGTCAATACTGGTAAAGGATGTTAACTATTTTTTTTTAAAGATGTTTTATTATAGCATTGAATTGGTAGGGCTTTTTTGGGATTTATATTAAAACAGAACCTTGTAAAGAACTTGGAACTAATTGGGATATTTAATTTTATTTTTTATATTGTTTATTTTCTTGCCACTTCCCTCAGAAATCTGGGAAGGATCCCATTTTGCCCTGGAATTGTTCCCAAACTGGCAGTGGGTTTGCCTAGCGCACTGCATCATGCAGAACAGGCGAGGCTCCTAGGGTTGTGTCTTGCTAGATTTTCAGTAATGTTAATGAGGGTAAGAGAAGTGAAGATTTTACATAGCCATAAAACCTTATAAATACAGTTTTCTTGTATTTTTTAAATTTACCTTTTGTCAAACTTTCCTTTTATTATGCTTCTATATTTATTCTTATCAAATCTCTTTTTTGTTTTTGTTTTTTTTTCTGTTTCTATTTTCTACTTTAATCCTTTCACTGTCTCATCCCTTTTCTCGCTAATTCTACAGTAGTCAGTGCTTGACTTTAACCACAGCATCCTTGTCTCAGTGTATCTAAAACTGGTAAGTAGTTACAGGGTGTAGAAGTAGGTTCACAGTTGTTAGTGCACCAGAGTTTATTCTTGTATTATTATGTATTAATTATTGTATTATTTTCCATATGAACATATGTAAACCTACTTTTGCCCCACCCTGTATTCTACCTCAGTTTCTTCTTTATCATTTCACTCTTAGTTTAAAAAATCTGAGTGATAAGTGAATTCTTATTTTCCATCATTTTTCCTTTCTCTGTAGAAAATTTTATCAAGCTCCTATTTATTTCAGTTTATATTTCCTTTGCTAGTCCATCCCATTTCACCTCAGCTTATTTCTTAGTTTACATTGTTCCAAATAAGAGCATAGTCTTAAAAGCATACTTTCATTGTTTTTTTAAAGCATAATTCTATTAAGCCTCCTCCAGAAAAAAAAAATCAAATACTGACTATACTTGGTGCCTGACCATGTAAAAATGAAATATTTCTTTTGCATGCAGGAATCTCAACTAAAGTTTAAAGGCAATCTTTGATATGAACACTGGAATAAAAGTGATAATCATCACTATAGTCCAAATATGTATCACTGAAAACTTACCACCTATATTCAATATTAGCTTTTAAAGTTTCAATTCCTTCCATATGAAAGAATAGATATTACATTATTATTTTATGATTATCCTCAGGAATTTCAGAATTCAATTTAATTTTGCTAACTTTAGTTGCATAGAAAAAAACATGATTCTCAGTTTAAATTTTTCTTTGCATTGTTTTCCTCCAGCTTTATGGAGGTATAATTAACAAATAAAAATTGTATACCTTTACATTGTAGATGATGTTTTGATTTATATTATATATATACACATACATTGTGCAGTATCACAATCTTATTAATATATTCACCACATAGTTATCTTTCTTTTTTATTGTAGTGAAAACATTTAAGATTATTCTCAGTAAATTCAAGTATGCAGTATAATATAGTATTGATTAACTATTGTCACCATGTTATACTTAGATCTTCAGAATTTTTTTATTCCATATAATTGAAACTTTGTCCTCTTTGACTAACATATCCCCATTTCCCCATCCCCAACCCTGGCAACCACCATTCTATTATAGTCTACTTCTATGAATTTGAGTTTTTTAAATTCCACATATAAGTGAGATCATGCAGTATTTGTCTTTCTGTTCCTGACTTATTTCTCATAGCATAATATCCTTTAGGCTCTTCCATGTTGTCTCAAATGACAGGATTTTTTTCTTTTTTAAAGTTGATATATTCAGCCTTAAAATATTATTTATATATGTGTATAATATCCTACTATGTATGTATATATATTAGATTTCCCTTATCCATTTATCCACCAATAGACACTTAGGTTGAATCCATATCTTGCCTTTTGTGCATCATTTCTGTGTTTTTCAGATTGGTTTATAAAGGGAATAAAATACTTGCACTTTTGCTACCAAATATTTTAAAAGGCAGGCATTGGGAAAAATACATATTTTTTTGAGATGTTGATATCTAACAAAACCTGGATTCCAACAACAATATTTTTCATTACCTTTGCATAAACAACAAACCTGGCTTTGTCCTAACAAAATATTGGCCATTTGGGTTTTTTCATTACCTTTTCAAACCTGGCTTTGTCCTAACAAAATATTGGCCATTTGGGTTTTTTTTTTACCTTCTTAAATATTACTGCTTATTCAAATAGCCCTTGAACATATTTTTTATATAATATCCATCTCTGAGATGGGTAAATTGATTTACATATACTAAGAAACTGATTTATATATACTAAAAATTCTCCCAATGCACATAACAAGGAATTTAAGGAATCATTTCACAGTATCTTCCAACTGTTTCAAATGGGTTTGTCTTAATGATTTAGTTGAATGATTATCCAACGCCATACTGGAAGTGTAAGTGAAAAGTACGACGTGTAAAACTCTCATTTCAGTATTCATTCCACAAGTTCAGCATTTCCAAACTAGTACTTGGAACAGTTTATAATGTTAAGTATTTTAAGTTTTAGTACTTCAAGATAAATTCATTTGTTGAATGATTTAATGTTTAAAATCTCCTAAAACATAATGTTCAAAGTTCTCTTGCTTTCTTATTTGAAGTTGCAATAACTTCTTGAAGTGCAGGGTCCATCTGGATAATATTTGAGAGTAGAAAGAAAAATAAAAATTATCTCTTCTAATGTTTATATATGCTCTGGGACGCTCAACAAACTGAAAAATCTTATTAAGATAAATTAGCATTGAAAAGAAAGTCTGAGTTTCTGGAAGTGTTGGAGGTGCCATTAACTATACTAATCCCGAATCCTTTGAAAAAATAATGAGCATTTTCAGAAAGTTGTGTCAAATTGCTGCAGTGGAAAATAACATGCCCTGGCTAGTGCGGCTCAGTAGATTGAGCACCAGCCTGCAAACCAAGAGGTCACAGGTTCCATTCCCAGTCAGGGAACATGCCTGTGTTGCGGCGTAAGAGGCAACCACACATTGATGTTTCTCTCCCCCTTCTTCTCCCTCCCTTCCCCTCTCTCTAAAACTAAATAAATAATTTTTTTAAAAAAGAAAATAAAATTAACATGCTACGTTCATTTTTTTTTTTTTAAGTAACATGTTAAAAGGTTCCTTTGTGAAATTTTTTCTTGGGATGCTGAGGATTTAAGATTTTATTTGAAATATATCAATAATCAGTAATACTTTTCTTTAATAATAATAAAAATAATAGTAAGCAGAGTTGTATTTCTAACCCCAAAGAAGGTGAAGACCTTAAATACTTCATAGAAATACCTCAAAGAGTGAGTCTTTCCTTTACGTCCTTCCAGTAAACCCAAAAAATCTTCCAGATAAATTTACCCACACCAGTAATCAAATCTAAACATCACAGAAGTTAACAGTTACTTGTAAAGCCAAAGATTTATCAGTTTTCCTACCTTTTCCTCCATCTCTTCCCTAACCTTTATCACCTTAGCTTTTAAAGGTTCTTCAGTGTTAGAAGCAGTCATTCCTAGTTTAGGGCAAAATCATCAGTACTTTGACAACTGGGATAGTCTTTATCACTTTCTGTAACTGTCTTCATTTTCAGTCTAAAATTACAGAGTACCTCTTTTTGGTTCTTTCTAGTTCCTAGTAAAATCATTTTTTTTTATATTGAGAATTTCTAGTAGCAAATTTTAAAAAGATATTAATCAATTACATTTAATTTACTTATTTTGATTTGTTTAACATAATGTCAATGTTTCTGTTCTCAAATATCACTTCTGATTTTGTTGATAAAGATTTTATATAATATAATCTTTTAAAAGTTTATATTCATACCTGTAGCATCCTGAATGGTTGACTAGCTTTCAAATGTCATCGTTCTTCCTAGTCCACACTAAAAGCCACTGTGTGTTCTAATTGCACCTAACACTAGAGAAGAACTTTGTGTACCACTTTTAAAAACAAACTGTGACTGTGAAAATGTCTGCTGATGTGACCGCTTTATAAGCTTAGTAAAGCAGTTTTAATCCAGAGGAAAACATGGCCTAATTATTAGTCAGAAAAAAAAATACGCAGCAGTAAATGATCTTTATTTTACCTTAGTTTGACTACATAATTATAAAAGTAGAGTAGTACTCTATTTTAGAAATGTTAAGCAAACACTGGTATTTAGGAAATACCATATTAGAATGTATATTAGAAAAGCTGGACAAAATATATTACAAGAAGCTGGAATAGTAGAGCAATAAACTGAAATAAACTGGAGAAGATGTTAAGGAAACCAAAGAGAAATCAAGTCTTTTTCTTAAAGAACAAATAAGACTAAGAAATTGAAAGAAACTCCTAAGAAATTTTCAAAAAAGAAGATTAAAGGGAGATGTACTCAGATGATAAGAAACAGTGAGGTAAAATCACTCATTTTAATAAAAGATACAATGGCCTTAATTGAGTAAAATCTTAAAAATCACTAAATATAAATGTCCACTGGTTTGAATTTGAACTTGTAAGAACAAAATTGCTTTGGCTGAAGTATAATTTATGATTGTATAATATTAGGACTTCAGATCTCTGAATTTTCCAATTTATAGCTTTATAAGATACACAGAGTTTTCTAGGTATGATTAAATTTTTAAAAAAAATCCAAACCATACTGTACATTATATCATGTTTTTCAATGTTGACTTTTTAGATGTCAGAGTAAATGTAATACCAGTGTAAGCCACAGGGTGGGAGTGAAAGGCAAGAACTTGTGTTAAAGTAGCTTAAATACATCATCATACTATCTTTAAAATGTTTGTTAAATGCTAAGGAGCTGTTGCTTGGTTTTCTTCCTCCAATACAGCTGCATTCCTCAGCAAAGAATCTCTAACAAAATACAAAGACATTGATTTAAATGTATAGGCCAATACTAGAAAAGAAATGCAAAAACACACACATTTTTTCCCCTAAACTTTCTGGTCATTTCAGGTGCTACTGGTAATCAGAGTAGTAATTTTGATCAGTAGGTGGATCTGAGGAAATTCCTTGAATTATCAGTATTGGAAATAGTACCAGACAAAAATACTTTATATCTTCATCCTATTTTTCTCCCTTCATTTTCCTTTTTCCCTTATTCTCATTTAAAGGGAAAAAATTTATCATGTGTCTATATATGTACATATACATATATGTGTATATGTATATATACGAATCTGTAAGCTACTTAAACTTATTTTTCAATGAAGAATATAAATTTTTCATTGTTTTCTGTTAAACTATTCTTATTTGAGTTTAGAAGCAATTTAAAGTGGTAATCATTTTGTATCTTTAAGGAAAGAAGACGAGAAGTTTCTTCTCCTAGAAAAGAAACTTCACCAAGGAGTCTTGGCATTCCTTTATTCCATGAAAGGTAGCTCTATATCCTTTTTCTGCCAACTCTAAAAATGATAAATATTGAAATATATTTTTATTTACATAGTTTTAAATTTTAGCAATTGAAGAAAATAGCAGCTTCTTAGAACTAGACAAGACCAACCCAAGGCTCCTCCATGTGAAAATGACCTAAATGAGTTATACAGTTAATACCAGAGATTAATCTAAAAACTGAATTCTCTAAAGTGGTAGTATTTCAATAGACCAAGTATTGGGTTGGCCAAAAAGTTCATTTGGTTTTTATCCAGAAGATGCCTCTAGTAGTGATCAGTTGTCTAACTTTATTCGAAACAATTTTGTTAGATTGTATTATGACAGCTGTCGTATCAGCAGGCATTTTTTTTTAAAAAAAATATCAAAATTGGTGAATTTTTGTGTAGACATTTTAATATTGAAGATGGAAGAAAATATACAATGTTTTCAGCATATTATCCTTTATTATTGCAAGAATTGGAAAATGCAACTAAAACACAAAAAAAAGATTTGTGCAGTGGATGGAGAAGGTGCTGTGACTGATCGAATGTGTCAAAAGTGGTTTGCGAAGTTTTATGCTGGAGATTTCACACTGGACAATGCTCCATGGTTGGGTGGACCAGTTGAAGTTGATAGCAATCAAATCAAGACATTGAGGACAATCAACATTATACCATGTGGGAGATAGCCACATACTCAGAATATCCAAGTCAATAAAGTTATTGGTAAAAATGAAAAATGTGTCTTTTATTTTATGGATAAAACCAAATGGACTCTTTGTCCAACCCAGTATTATGGTCACATTGTTTTATACAGATGACTCTTAATATGAACCTTATCAAAGTGAGGAATATTTAATTTTCCTTTGCTTAACAGGCTTACAGAGAACAAAAGTCAAAGTTTTGAAATTTCTAGTGTGAGATGAGAATGTGACAGCCAGCATAAGTGTGATATATGAATAAGTAGATATACTGGTCTGCCCTATGTATTAGAAGTCTTAATTTTTTGCTACTTTGTACCTGGCTCTCCAGACATTAGAATTGTTTTAGGGAACATTTTCTAGGAGTTGAAAACATTTTTTTAACTTTAACCTTTCAATAATTATTTTGTGGTACATAAAAACATGCTATATAAGTTTAATTATAATTAAAGAATATTTGAAGAAATAGCCTTACATTTTAAAATATTGATTTATTTTTAGGAGTTATATAGAGAAAACTTTCTGGGATCTGAAAGAAGAATTTCATAGAATATGCAAGCTAGCAAAAGCTCAAAAAGACCACTTAAGCAAACTTAATATCCCAGCCACTGCAACTGGTAAGGTTCAATTTAATGTAATATTAATATTATTGATAATATTAATTTTATTGGTTGGAATTTCTTGTTGCTTATGGACATAGTTCTAAATGTTTAAGTGCCAAATATCTTCAATTTAGGCCTTACACCACTTATAATCAGTAAATGCCATTAAAGTTTTGTAGTGTATTACATTATATAATTTATTGGGTTTTTTTCCCTCTTTATTGTGTGTGGTAAGTGTAGATTAAATGGAATGACACTATTACTAATTATCATAATGAAAAGTTCACATGGAAAAAATATAAAATAAATATAAAGTATGTCTCTCAAAGTTTTCAGTTGCTCCTTGGGGGCCTTATAAAATGTTAATTCATATGTCAGTAAGCGACCTTGAAACTGCATTACCACATATGAGCTGAGTTAAACTATAACATCAGGCTTGTTTTAAATACTGTCTGAAAGTTAACACTGTAGATACATTCTTGTAATTTGGTTGAGAAATAAACATTGTTCATTTTGTGAGGCCAGTTCTTTTGGAGGCACAAAATACAAATTTAGTATTAAAAATAACTTAAAAGGAGCATCTGTCTTACACATATATTTCAGTGTGTTTTTAAAAGCTCCACCCTTTCTTAAAACCTCAGATTGGCTTCCTAGTGTTTGCGTCAGTAGTTCATATGAATAGCAGCATACTGGGGATTGAACCTAGCTACAAGCACTTCTGTAAACAAAAGGAAAGTAAGAAAGTAAAATGATCACTTAGGATAAATTCTCTTTTACCCTTGTGATTTGAAATATTCATCAATTCCCAAGAGATGTGATTTAGAGTCTTCACTCTGAGAGATGTTGCACCAGTGCTAACACCCCTTTAATTAAAGATCACTTTCCATTTTTTATAGCTTTTATATCTGGGCTATTTAAAAGTCATTCTATAGTGTAAATTCACTTTTTGCTTTTTCTTGTCATTTTATTTTCAGAAAAGGTACACCATGTTGTATTGGGAAAACAAAACAATCTTCATGGTTAGATATAATTTATTGCTTCTCCCCAGTTCTTTCTACCTCTCCAAAAAAGAATAATTTTTCCATCTTAATTTTTGTAATTTTCATTAGAGATTGATAATCTGTGCCAACTAAAAACACTAAGTACTTCTGAATTGATAGAATTATCTTACTTAAAAGATACTAACTATAGAGATGTAGTACCTGGAATTCATAAACGTGCTTTTTTGAACATCAACATCTTATCAAAACATTGCAGCAGTGATATATTCGTTGGCTTTACCCCATTATCAATGGCTTAATACCTTGACCATTTTTAAATTGCACAGATCGAAATCTAGTATGTATCTGTCAACTAGGACACTGAGTGTTTAACTTCAATTTCTTCCCCACTAAACCTGCTTCCCAACATTATTCTTATACTTTATATTAACTGTCACAAATAATAAATATACTATTATTCTTGAAATGTTTTAGAACTGCTGTGCTACAGATTCCAGTGAAGTTTTGTTGGGTCCGAACAAAAACCAAAATATTAAATACTATGCTGCTGACAGCAGTAAAGGGGATAGAAAAAAGATATTTTGGAAAAAGATACCTTTTTAGTTTTTTTTATGGAAAAAAACACTACATTGAAAAAAATATAAAGGAGCCCTAGCTGGGTAGCTCAGCTGGTAGAGCATTGTCCCTAGGCCAAGACTATAGGTTCCTTCCCCAGTCAGGGCACATGCAAGAAGCAGCCGATGAATTCATAAATGAGCAGAACAACAGATCCATGTCTCTCTCCCTTTTTCCCTTCCCCCCTCCCTCCGCTTCTCCCTCCATCTCTCTCTCTTATAAATAAATAAGATATAAAGAAAAAAGTATAAAGGAACTACTTCAAATGTGATTTTCATAATACATCTGGAAAAAGTATGTTTAATATTATCCCTATGTTTCTTTTGTTAAACTTTTCTTTTTACTTTTAAATAAACAGATATAATTTGTGAAAATTGCTGTTAGTAGAATTATACATTTCCATATTACTTTCTTTTTCTTTCATTGACACTCATTGAGTGTTTAGTCCACAGAGCACCCAAGAGACATGCCTAAGCCAGTTTTGGGAAGCCAGAGGAACCATCCAGATATATCAATGTTTAAGTCAAGGAATGACAAACAAATAAGAGTTAGGCAAACAGTAGTGGGAGGGGACACTAGGCAGTCTGCACAGCATATGCAAAGACCCAAACACAAGAGAGCATGTCTATTTTGAAGAACTTTCCTAAGTCTGTTATAGCCAGAGTAAGGGTGAGGCAGGTATTGTTGAAAGATGAGGCTGGAGAGGTGACTGGCAGCTGAGGATCTTGGAGAGCCATGAAAAAGTTTTATCAGGAAGGTAACAAGGCCAAATTTGTACTTTACCAAAAAAACTAGGGGGTGATGCAATGTAGAAAATGAAGAACATGAGATAAACTTAAAGGCAGGAAGCAGTTCAAAGTCTGTTGTAATAATCCAATAGAGAAGATGTATGCACTAAAGAAAGGGAGAAGGTGTAGAATAGAGTGAACCAAAGAAGTTGGTTGCAGGGTACTACAGTCATGTCCAAACAAAACACTGTTTTGGAATGTGGTGTGGCATGAACTGCCAGAACCCTGAGGAAGGTAAAGGAATTGCCATTTGTTAAGTGGCGACTAAGCTGGACAGACACTGCAAGGTTCTTAAACTGGCATCATTGGTTGGTTTTCAGTTTGTGATTATACAACTTCATTGATGATTACCTTGTTAAAGTGATCATTGTTGTTAGTACCAATTGCCCACTTAATGAAAATACACACATTACCAACTTCCATCCTCGCAGCCTTCATGAAGTAACGTGGAGAGCGTGATTGAGCTTTTCCTAATGTCTCAGGATCATCAGCATGGAAAGTGCTTTAATCATTGTTTTTTGTTTTTTGTTTTGATTTGGGTGAGTTTTTTTCACTGAGAAATGCAGCCTTCGCTGGCTGTAAACAAAACTGTGGTGTTTTCTAAATTATTCTATCTGCTTTTTTTGTTTTTCTTGTCTCCACTCCTGCCTTGAGTTCTTGTTGATATGTATATCTGCATTCAGCAACTCATATCCATACCTTTTAATTTGCTGCCTCTAACCAGCTATTAGCTAGGAAAATATCATCAAGCTTGTTAGAATAAATCTAAAATGAGAATAAGAGCAAAATTCATATATCTGTGGAGCATGTGGCTCTCATTCTGACTCTTGAGAAGCTCATTTCACTTACTTGTTAGCTTTGCCTCTGTCCTAGGGAGCTGAATTTGTTGGATTAGTGACATCTAGATAATGGAGCTTACATAGTCCCTGGTATCTTCCTCATATCTACCTGTTATCTGCAGAGGCCTTTTTTTTAATCTATGAGAAAATTATATATTCATATGTAATTTGCTGAACATCCATTCCAAAATTTTATTCTTTTGCCTCCACTGTCTTCTTTCCCCCCATCCCCACCACTACCACCACATCGCTCCCTCACATGGACTACTGAGAGTAGAAGGTGGCTAAATTGATTGGTGATACACTTTGTCACACAGTGATATTAGGGGAAATAAATGACCTAATTCATATTGATTCTTAACCTGTAAAAAATATATACATATGTATGTATTATAAGGATTTTCCTTTTTAACAATTTATTTTTCTAATAAGCAAGCTCACAGTTGCACCTTCTCTCCCTGACAAAATGTTTAAATGTATACACTATAAGCAAGGTTTGTTTTTTTTTAACTGTAAAACAGTAGAACTGTGAACAAGATGTAAAGCTTATAGCAAAAGACCTGGGAAAAGACAAAGCAGTTAAACCGTGGCTAATAAGCTATGTTCCAGTTTACCCACTGGAGAATGCTAATATTTTCATGTAAGATGGTAACAAATATAAAAAATCACAGTTGTTTTCTGTTGCTATAAATACCAATAGAAAAAAATAATACTCATCTGTCCAAAGCTGATTGTACATTCAGACTGTTAAGAATGATTGGAATATGACTTTTGCTTTCGTGTTCTTTTCCCTGCAGAGAGACAGTGCTCGGTGCCTGTACAGTGTACCGATAAAACAGATAAACAAGAATCGCTGTTTACGCATCAGACTAAAGATGATATAAATAGAGGTACACCCTGCATCACATCTGTCACACCAAGAGGACTGGGCCAAGATGAGGAAGACACCTCTTTTGAATCACTTTCTAAGTTAAATGTCAAGTTTCCACCTGTGGACAGTGACTCTACTTTCTTACATAGTACTCCAGAAAGACCCAATGTCCTTGGTCCTGCCACATCTGAGGCTGCGTGTGAGGATAAATTCAATATGGAAATCATAGACAACCCAGGAAACTTTGTTAAAACAGAAGAAACTTTATTTGAAATTCAAGGAATTGACCCCATAGCCTCAGCTATACAAAACCTTAAAACAACTGACAATACAAAATCCTCAAATCTTGTAAACACTTGCATCAGGACAGCTCTGGATAGAGCTCCTTGTTTACCACCTGGAGACCATAATGCATTATATGTAAAAACATTCCCACTTCAGGACCTGTCTGATGCTCCTTTTCCTTCACTTGATTCGCCAGGAAAACCTATCCGAGGACCACAGCAGGTAACTGTTTTGCATTAGTAAAAAATTTATTATGCATGAACACACACTTTGTCACACAGGCGCAGATATGTATCTCTTTCAGGTTATCGGACATCCTTTTAAACTAATGACTAGCCAAATGTAAGCTCTCAATAAATGATCCAATCTTTATAATAAATTACATGAAATTATATGGTAAAGCTCTATTTTAGCACCTTAAAATTTATGGCACATTTTAAAATACGTGTAAGCTTTCTCCATATCTAGTGTGTCACTTTTTTAGTCCTTTTTTCAAACCTCTTTTGCTCAGCATCATTGTTGTAACAGGATTCTTTGTTAAATTTCATACTGTGAAACAAATGATATTTTTCTACTAAAAAGTTTGTGTAGATGTACTCATCTTTATAAGGATTCATGATTTTTCATAATAATTGTATTACATATTCCTATTCATCAAAATAAGTAATCCGTCTTTCAACTAATACAGTTATACAGTACGTACATCTGTAGGGTTTAGTTTTGGTTTCTAATCTGCCACTGAACATGCAGCTTAATATATTTCTTTAATAATGTCTTCATTTGTATGATTTTAATCGAATACTTTAATGTTCCTAAAGCTCACAGACTACTTAAAGCCCCACAATCCATTCCTACCACCTTTTTCATTTGGGTACTCATGGGATGATTCTTCTAGTTGGTTTTGTTTTTTGTTTTTTGTTTTTTAATTTAATGCCTGAAAGCAAATGAAAATATATAATTGTTAAAATAAACAAAAACTCATGAAAATACAGATTGGAGTAAATGTCTGTATAACTTGCAAACATTTGTTTGATTTCTCCTTGTCTTAAACAACTTGAGGTATACCCCATGGCTTTATAAGTACTCTAATAGGCTATAGACTTTTAAATTAGGATGCAAAGGACGCAATAGCCAAGCTGTGGTATATTTTAGCAGTGAGGAAAACGAAGCATTTCTGACAAGAACTTTAATTATAAACTCACTTACGTTCTACATTTTACCTTATTTCACATCATAGTCTTATAGTTACTACTAAGTGAAGCAAATTAAACAATTTCATTTATTGCAAGTAGAATGCCTGTGGAGCTGTGAAGTGCATCAGTTCTAATGCCTGTTACTTTTTTCTCCATTATATATCTCTTGCTTGTTCTTTTACTAGTTAGTCTGTGCATTCATGTTTCAGTAGATGGCACCCTGCATTGTGCATTTGCTTTCTATGCTAGAGCTAGGGAAACAGCTGGTATGTGATTACAACTTGATGGAAAAGTATTCAGCTTAAAAAATGCAGGAGAATTGGTGTTGAGCTGTCACAAGACATGGGGCATAAGGTTAGATAATTGATATTTTGGCAGAAAAGGCAAAATTAGTTTGTTTTGAAGGCCATGTTACAGTTTAAGATTGAAAGAATATTTCTTAAAATGGGTTTTAAAAATATTTTGCTATTTTATTTGTATCAATGAAGCTAGTATAATAAATATAAAATTCTTGAGTTGAAATAACAAAGAGCAGTGAAATTATGATTAAATATATCATTTTTTACTTTTTATCAGTCATTATTACTGAACACTTTTAATACGTTCAGCTATCATTATAAAATGTAAAATATATGGGCTTATTTTTGCTCTATGTAACTTTCTTTTCTTCCTGCTTTTGCTGAGTCATAGGGGCCCCAATTGAAGTATGTGAAGTGATCAAACCTGAATTAATATTCTAGCTTCTAACAGAGGATAAATATGGAATTTGAAGTGAAATTGACAATAGAAGATTGGCTCACAAAATTTAAAAGCTAAATTCCATCTAAGTCTGCTTCTCTTTATTTTATAGAACTTAATTAAGAATTAGTTTAACATAACTTATTTATATCCTTATCAATTTCCCATTAGGGTGGTACATATTAATCAATTGTACTTTTTGTTTAAACTACAAACAGTAAAATTTAAATCTAGTTAACTAGATATTTGCTTACTCAAAATTATTACTGCTTTTATCATGGAAGAAAGATTTTCCCCAAAATTATTTTACCCCAAATTTCAAAGTGTATATTTTAAGTGTTACTATTTTATGTAATAAAATTACCATTTTTCACAAAAGAAATTGTGTCAGTGTTACTATATAAGCTCTCTGTACTGATATTTGAATGTATCTCAGTGCTTAGACAGACTCTGTGTATTTACACCAACTGTACACAGCTGTCCAGTGAAATGTGTGTAAGAAGACAATGATGTCATGAAATCCAGATACTTCAATTAGTAATACATGTGCTTTTTCAAATAATTAGTTAACTAGAATGAAAGAGACTGGTTTAGGAAATGAAAGCTAACACTGTATTAGGTGTTGGACTAAGGTTTGTTACTTTAAAAACATTTTGAGAATAGGAGCACACAGGGGTCTCTTTAAATTGATTTTTTTCAGGTGATTTTTTCTTCAAACTATCAGAATTTACTTATGTCAAGGTAATTTATCTATGCAAGGTAAAAAGCAAATTTTAAAAATAATTTGGTTTGCAACACTTTAGGAAAATAAGATATTCCAATCAACAAGTATTTATTGAGCACCTACTGTGGAACTGAATGCTTTTCCTTGCCCTTCTAGGGTTTTTTTTTTTTTTGGTTTTTTTGTGTTTTTTTTGTTTTGTTTTTTTAAGAATAAATTCAGTTACTTAAGGGTATTTATATGCTGCTTATAAATGGAGATAGTTTTATTGAATTATGGTATCCTGTAATTCTTTAAGTAACTATTAATAGGTTTCACTCTATTCAACCACAAAAAGGAATAAAGAAGGCCAATCTATACACTAACAGGAGCAAAAAATGAAATCAAAGAATGAATCCAGTGTTAGATTTTGTTGAATGATTAATGTGTATTAATTAATATTAATATATTAATAATGTTCAAATACTTAAATATTTGAGATTTCAAAAAACTGATCAATGGAATGAAAACTTATTTTCAAAAATCAAAACAACATTCGTGTATTTGCTTCTACTGAAATTTGAATTGTTCCTCATCACAATGTATGTACACACATATCATGTCTAGTGTACTGTGTATTAATAAAGGCCCTATAACTTAAGGTTTCTATTGTAAAATAGAAAAGATAGAATTTAATTTTTAAAGTCTCAATTATTGATTGTTGTTCCAAAACTACTGCCTTTGTGATAAGGGTATTAAAATATGCTAGTGTTAAAACTTGGAAGATTTTTTAAATATGTGAAGCTAAAATGTATGGATGTGTGTTTCAAGTGATTCTAAAGTTTTGTTGTAATACCCCTTAGGAAAAAGAGAATAAAGTCATGTCTCATACTAACTCTTTGGAAAGGTAATTTACTTTCATATTAGGGAATTTCATATATATATATATATATATATATATGTATGTATGCACAAAACCCATACAAAAAGTCGAATTTGAAATTCAGTGCAGGTTGATTTTAAATATAAATAACAACAGATGTTTTTGTTTGTTTGTTCCCTGCAGCCAGTTTGGAAGCCCTTTCGTAGTCAAGACGGTGACTTATCGGTACAATGTGGCACAGGCTCAGAACTGCATATACCTCGAGTGTGTGAATTCTGTCAAGCAGTTTTCCCACCCTCCATTACATCCAGGGGGGATTTCCTCCGGCATCTTAATTCACACTTTAATGGGGAGACTTAAGACACATTTGAAAAAGACATATCGAGTTCTATGTGACGATTTTGATTTTGTAATACTATAAATACTCTGATTGCAAACTTACTTCAAGATCATTTGTTAAAAAACCACAGCTATTTGAATTTTTTCTAAACTTATATTGTAACTTTCTTCTATTAAAGATCAAACTGTAATTCATTGCATTCATGTTTACAATGCTTATTACCATAATTCAAAGTTATGTGTGCACTTAAGGAATTGTGTGACATAATGGAAGTTTGCTAAAACTGTCTAAGCTTACTGCTTGGATTTCTAGTTAGATCTGTTGAATTTGGTGATGTCAATGTTTATAGGGTCTTTTTCATTGTTTTCATTAAAAAATTTAAATTATGCTTTAAGTGATTTTTTAAATAAGCCTATAGTAAAGAATAGCAGTCAACATAAACATCTAAGTAAATACAAAACCTAAGACATCTGTTGCTCAGTGACAAAATCACTGGGAGAACTATTTAAACACTTTATATTTTTTAAAAATAATATACATGGTTTTAATTTTTACTGTGTAGGTACAGGATGAAATGAACTATTAAAAGAGTTACTTATATTATGATCTTTAATGTGTGCTTTGTTCCTGAGTAAAAAAATACAAAGGAAATAAATCACATTTTGGGGACATTTACAAAATGCATATTTTCTTTCTAGTAATTGATAAAAGGGCAACACCAGGTCTGGTAATATTTCATTACAACTAGTAGATCACTTTGAATTTTTAAATTCTTTTTCAAACTGAACTTACTAAAGAAACGTCTGTATTTAATGGGAGCAAACCTAAAAACCTGTAAGGACTATATCCATATGTATTAATTTATATTAGTAATATTCACTTCCTTGTTGAGAAATTTGTTATTCATTGTTAGCATTCTGATTGATGGCCACTGGATGACAGTTAAGAGAGGGGATACCAAATTCAGAAGTCTTCAGAATTTTGTTTGGAATGACACTTCCCTTTTACTTTCTTCCCTGTGATTCTTATCTGTTAGGTTTCTCTTCCCTCCTACCCCTCCCCCAATTTTTTAAAATGTTTGAGGCATGACTTCCTGTTTCATGAAGTAAACATTGATTTACAACTCTCAAAACAAATTTAAGCCTTCCTTGCAGCATGTTTTGAAAAGCTGGAGGGTTTCCGATGAGGGAATTGGAGCAGGCCCCTGTGCCACAGCGAAGAGCCTTAACTTGAGGAAGAATGAGAGTGGTGCCTCAACTTCTCAGGGTGCCAAGCACATCACATTGACATCTTCCTCACCAAGGTGACATGGTGATTATTAGGTATTCACTGTGAAGGGTTCCAAGGCATGTACATCTTTCTTTCATTGCCACTGGGGCAGGCAAATGGAAATGCCTAGACAATTATCCAAGCCTCTTCCCTTCCCCCACTACCTTCCACCCACCCAGCCTCCCTTCTCACTCCCTGCCACCCCCCCCACACACAGGCACAAAATTAAAAATAAAAACTTCCCTGCATGTACCAGCCAGAATATACCACTGTACCTATCGTGCAAGGGGATTCTTTTTTTTTCTTTTTCTGGAAAAGCCCCTCTCACACACTTGACATCTAGTAGGCTACAGACAACCAAAAGAAATCACAGCCCAAAAAGTGACTCAAAGTGTATCACTGACCCCTCTTTTCCAGTCAACTGTTTTCCCACCTCCAACACTGTAGTAAGAGGGGGGAACTCTTGTTTTCTTTTGGGTTCTAGTGCTACCCACATCCGAGGGACAAAGGCCCTCTTGGGCCGCAGGGGAGGCAGCCGGAGAACTGGCTCCTGTGGCTCTGCAGAGGTGGCACCGGCTGCAGCTTGAAAGGTGGAGTGGGCACCCGCCAGGTCTCTCCCTCTGTCTCTTATTACTGAGTCGTGCAGAGGCTGCATCTTGGCATCTGCTAAGCGTGGCCGGGTAAGAACAGCTCCCAGGTAAAAAAGCTGCACACACGAAACGCTGAGTCTGAAAAAACCACCCCCGCCGAGGCGAGGCAGTTGTGAGCGGGATGCCTGAGAAGTGGGAGGTGAATGTCCTCGGGAGGGCCCCCCGGTGCAGCTTTCCCCGGAGGCTGAGGCTGCTGCCAGCGGGGACATCTGCTTTCTTACACTCCCGCCTGGCTCACCCCGCCCCCTCAGCCCGGGTTGCGTGGTTATTTTACCAACACGGGGGTAGGGAGAACTCGAGGAGGTAGAATGGGGGTGGATGGAAGCTCAGGAGATGTTCTTCCCACTCCTCCACGTCCCCTCCTTTTCCTTTCACATCTTTTAACCTTCAAGGTAAAGACTTTATAAATATGAACGATGAACGAGTCCGCCGGCTCCTAGGCCAGCCTTCTCCTCGCGGGGCTCTCGGCTGCGGGGCCTTGCCTTTCTCTCCATCCTCCCCAGGGTCGGGCCGGGTTTCGGTGGGGCCGCGGGGCCGGCCGGGTGCGCCCGGCCTGTGGCGGCTTCTCTCCCGGGCTGCTGCCTCGACAGCTGCTCGTAGCTACAGTAATTAGACTGTCAGTGCTTGTTAGAAGAGAGCGGGGAAAACACGCTTCTGACAGCAGATTCCGAAACTCCCCAGTTTGTTAATTTCTAAGAGATCTTTAAAGCATTAATTGAGGTCTCCCCAACTCTCCCCTCCCGTCCCTCTCCCCAACTCCTCCTTTCCCAAAAATATCTTCAGGAGAAGAGAATTCTCTCCGCGCGGAAGCAGTGTTTCCCGCAAAACTGCAAGCCCCCCTCCCCGGATTCACGCACGTACACCCTATTTTATATCTACATATAGTACACACACATGTATACGCGTAAGGTTAACTCCGCGGAGGCCTCGTCCAAAAAGGAACCAGGATTGCATTGTAAAATAATAATAATAATAATTAATAAATAAATACACTAAGAAGGAAAGGGGGGAGGGAAACAGAGTCGGGAAGAAAAGAGAAAAGCAGCAGGCTGATTACGAGGTGTCAAAACTGCCAGGAGCAAGAAGGTGATAGCAATCAGGGGTGAGAAGAGTGCGGCATTCGTGCGGGGCAACTAATTATCCGTCTCATTTGAGAAGAGCAGCATTTGAGGCAGCAGCGTTCGCCTGCTGAACGGTGACAGATTGGCGCGGAGGAGAGGGGAGGTGTTAAAACAATGGAGCCGGGCGCGCGAGCGCTGCTGCATGCTAATCAGCCCTCCCTCCGCCTGCCTGCCGCGCTCCCTCCTTCCTCCCAGCCTCCCTCCTCCGCGCTCCCTCCTCCCGCCTGCGGCGCTCCCTCCTTTTCAGCGGGCCCGCAGCCGCCGCCGCCACCCGCGTCCTGCTCCCTCGCTTTCCCGCGCGTCCTTCCCGCCGCTGGCAAGTGGAACCCAGCCGCTGACACCACGTCCCTCGCGGACTGGGGCCCCCTTGCACCCCCCGCGGGCACCGTTCGCGGGCCCTGGCCGCACGTGCGCCGCTGCGGAGCGCCATCCGTGCTGGTGCGCCTGGAGCCCGGCCTGACCGAGCACTCGCGTTCTCGGTTCCAAGTCTTGGAGTAGAGGCCGAGGAACCTGTATTCTCGCGCTTTCTGCTGGTGGATTGCACGCGTTGAGCTGGCAGCGGGAACCTAAGCGAACTCAGGAAGGGCGACGGGGAGCCAGAGGAAGAGAGTCAAGGCCAGAACCGCAAAGAGGGCCCCTGCGCGGCCGGCGGATCCCCGGATCCGGCCCTAGAGCGGTTGGCACTCCACAGGCCTTCCGCCTCCAGCGCGCCGGGGAGCTACCGCCAAGCACTGTCTCCCTCGCTCTTTGATCCCGGAAGACCCCAACACCTTCCCCCACCACCACCCCCCAGGAGAGAACTATACTATTACACATTTAGTAAGCGCAGGAGGAAGACAAATAAAGAGCCTTAGCATTAACTGTGTTTCCAAGGCTTAGCTTCCTGACCCAAGACTAGACTAAGGGGCTTCTGGACCTCTCAGAGAAACATCATTGAACTGTCCCGGGTCAGCTAAATAAAGACTTTAAGAAACCGGCCACCCACCCTCTACTTCGGAGACTTGGAGGCCTTGAGGGGGTCAGGGTTGCTGGCTCAGAGCTCTGACCTGAGAGACGTTGGTCAAAACTTCAGGGTCGTGGCTGCCTCTAGACAGAGAATCCACCAGAACCTGAGTCTCTGCTGAAAAAGATCTATACCTGTTGAGGCTGGCCCAAGACTTGAGGTTTTGAATATGATTTCCTCCTACTCTTTGAGTTTAAAAGCTGATTGTTGAGCTTAAATCTTTTGCTTTTATTTCTATATTTTTACTATTACAGATTTACATAAACTACCCTTAAAGATTAAAAAACATTGACACATTAACATTCTTGTGGTATAAGTTGGTTAAAGGGAAGAGCTACAAGAAATGGTAGGATATAGACTGAGAATGCAATTCCTTCTAATGGGTTCCCTGCTATTTAGCTAACCAGGTGTCGAAATTAACATAAAACTTCCTTCCCCCAAGCCATAGATGGAAAAGGAAAGCAGATGAAAATTAATCCCTGCAGTGTAATTTTTTTCCTGCTGACCTTTACCATTGCATAACTTTACACACACAATTGTTCTTCCAAATCAATTTAAAATGTGAAGATCTGATAAAGCTGTCATACATACATAGGGGTATCATTGATAGTATTCTCTCTCCCCTTCAGTCTGTAATGTTGCACAATAAAAGTACAACAAAAATAGAATAAAAATCACTCGAGCACATTTGGGTATTTTATATCATCATTATTGATCTAGTCATATGAAAAAAAACACACAAGCTCACAACAATCGCTTTTCTTTTAGAACATTCTCCAGCACCCCGATACGATAGCTCAATGTAAAATATTAGGGTCAACTGAAGTAATACAGAATGCTTAACAGTTTTTAAATTGAGAATTCTTAAAAGACTGAAACAAAGAATTGTGTGTAAATAGATGTTAATTCCTTTTTGTTTCCACTCTTTGGAAAACCACTAAGCAGGTCTCTCTGCCCTTAGTGCATCACAAGCTTTTCAGTGCTGGAGTATTATCTGGCATTTGGGAAACTCCCTGGCATCTGAATCTGTTAAAATAGCAACCTATCTAACAAGAAAGAAATTAATTTTACATATTTATTAATGTAAACTTGGAGGCTCAGATGCTTCATCAGCATCAAAATTAAGCAATTTATTAACTATTCTAATCAGCCTTTTCTTCATTAACCAATGCTAAGAAGTAAAGTATCTCTCTGAAGCAATGAACCTATAGCGTTCAAATAAATCTACTTTAATTCCATGTTATGTATTTCTAATAGTTAATCAAGTTTGTTAGCTTCCAACAATTTGATTATTATGGGTTTAGTGTAATTTCTTCTCAGTCTTTAGACTTCACAAATTTGCAAGATTGTTTTAATGGTGTATTTACAGATAAGTTTTTATTTGCACATAAGGACAAAAAGGTGAAGTGAAATTTGGTCCCAATGGAAACCTGTTAGGTTCCCTGAACATATGGCTCATTGGGCTGTTACTTCCTTTTTGAGATCATTTTCCAAGATTTTTTAATATATACATCAATTTGACATCCGTTATAAAGAAAAGATATTGGCTTTGAAGATGCCTCCACCTGGGGCATATCTCTCAGTAACAAGCCATCTAGTCAGGTGTACCTCTGAATGTACAGGTTTCCAATCTCCAAGAACAGGGTATAATTTCAAAACAGTCAGAACTGACAGTTGATTTACACTGTCTTTGAAATTAGGTGATTCTGTGGATTCTTAGACTGCCACAATGATTTGATTAATACAGTTTAGGTGATTGCTTAAATCTCTTTTCAAAAGCTATGCATTTGGAATCCACAGTATTACAATGATTTTTCTTGTTAATACAAGTGATGTAAGTCTTATTTATTGAAAGTATGTGGTGCCAGCTTAAGACTTAAGGGGAAAATCACAGCACATTGAAAAAGATGTAAATGTTCAATTGGTAAAAAAAAAAAAGGGGGGGGGAACCGTGATAAAACATGTGCCTATTTCCGTTAAGCTTAATTTACTATTCAAAACAAGTTTTTCCTAATAAGCTCTATTGTTTCTTTCTGTTTTGTAAAATTTAATATGTGTGAGACAAAAACCAGATTCAGAATGTGAATGAAGTCTGTTTAATGAAAGCTTGTTGGAGCTTACGGTTCAAGGAGGGCCTCAAATTAAAAGACACATCACATAACCTTACAACACTGATAGGCTATAAGGAAGCAGTTATCTTAGGTCAGTTCTAGAACCATTTTGAACTAGATTGCTAACTTTCGCCAGCCTCAGAACTCCTCATGGATGAATTCGAACATTTAATGTGCAAAAAACGCTAGACTCTTCAGAATGATGATGCACGCATATTTACTACATAACCTTAGCTTTCGCCTTATTGCAGTCCTCTTCTTTCTGAGGTCCCAGTCCCCAAATAGGACAGAAGTGTAAGTTCTCAAACATGTCATTCACTTGTTCTGTCTGCACAGGGTTGTTTGCCTTTAGGCCACTAGTACTTTTCTAGACTATTTGCACCTGATAGTTGGACCCCTTGATGGTGATCTGGCCTCCCTCATTTAAATAACCCCTTGGAATCTGGAATGCCTGGAGAACCGGAGTGAGCCTGTGCTTCCTTTGTTGTTTAGGGCTATGTCATGAACACATTTTTAAATATCATGCTTATATCCTTTGGAAGCAGTGTAAAAAATATGAGTTATTGCTTATTAATTCAAGGAATAATTGCTCTAGAAATAACAAAATCTCGAAGATTGCACAATACAACTTTTGGTGTGTGTGGACAAAACAAAACTGTGTACAGGGGAAGAATGAGTCCTTAAATCCCATTCAAATAGCTAGAACCTGACTCATGCTCTCCAGCCATTCAGTCCACTATTTTTTTCATAATAATCTCAAAAAAAGTGTACCTCAAAAAAGATACACTTTTTCACTGGCTTTGTACTTGGCTTCATAGGAAGCCTAAATTGCTATGTGAGAAGTCTTTTGTACACAAAGGGACTAACCATTACCCACTTTTCTTCACCACGGAGACATTGGGAAGCCTGACACTACCTGACCAGTGGGTGGGGTGTATTTTTAGGGATTATCAATTTATCACCGCCCTACCACAGGCCCAGAATATTTCTGCTGGGAGTAAGACGCACACTGAGTGTACAGCATTTCTCATGCTTGCCCCACGGAGGGAACAGCAAGTGTTGGAATGTTATTTTCCAAGCTTGAGATACAGACTAAGGTAGGAGAAAAGGTAAAGATTTGTACATCTAAAGCATGGAGTTAAGCCTCACCATAACGCCCAAACCACAATGTTAACTTCTTAATAGCCCAAATTCTAAACCAAAGGTTATATGGGAAAGAAAGAAAAAAGTAAACCAGTATGAACTGGGAGTGAGCCTCTGTATTTTCCAAACTATTAAACTGGAACTAAAACAATTTCTAAACCAAACAAATATTTCATTTGGGTCAAGAGTTGGTCTGGAGATAGTCCTGAGCCCTATGAGGAGGTCTCAGCACTGTATTATCTTTTCAATGGTTGGTGAATCAACTCTGAAAACAGCTCTCATTAGATAGTTTCTCCTCTTTAAAAGTTGTTAAATAGCACTAATCACCAGTGAGAAAGGGACATTATGCAACCACAAGCAATCGGCTTAAAAGGAAGGCAAACTCACTGGAAGGCCAAAGGCTCAGTACAGGTGGTAAAACTTCCTTGGAAATTCTTCTCTAGCCCAGACTGAGGAAGAAATGCAAGCAGCAGGCTTCCTCTCTTAAGCAGCTTCCTCTCTCTCTCTCTCTCTCTCTCTCTCTCTCTCTCTCTCTCTCTCTCTCACACACACACACACACACTCACACACGGTGCTGCAATATGAGAAAGCGCATTGTTTTGTTTGACCTTTCCAGAGGTTTTACCATTGGCATTGTGAAAGTCTTTTCTTTCATCATCTACAAGGCCTGGGTGAGATTTGTAGGTTAAAGCTCTGATAAATTTCAAAGCAGATTTTGCTCTACCTTTCTGCCTTTGCAGTTTTCAAGTCCTAGTTTTGTGTTTTTGTTTTGTTTTGTTTTGTTTTTTTCCCAAATAAATAACAATGAGTAATGTGGCTCTGTAGTAGAAGTTTAGAAAAAATGTATAATCCTGACATGGGAGTACCATAGTAACTGCCACTCTGCTTCCAGGCATGTTGTGGTACCCTCTACAGGCCTGGAAAGGGGCCAGTCTCGGGGAAGGAACTGGTCCATTTTCCAGCCCACAATGACACTGCCACTTCCTCCGAAAAATAAGGACATGTGCAAGCATTTCAGTCACTTCTCCCTCCTCCACCCTACACCGTGCTTGGAAAAGCATATTCCCAGGGTGACTCATTTCCTTTCCAAGATCAAGTTCCAATAAAAATGTCCTGAGTATCCTGATTGATACACATCAAGAGAATGAGCCTGTCTTCTTGTATGGTTTCTTCAATAAAGTATGTTTTTAAAGTTATGATAGCCAAATTTAGCAAATATAAATACAGGATGCCCAGATAAATCTGAATTTCAAATAAACAACAAATAACTTTTTACTATAAGTTTGCCCTATGCAATACCTGGGGAGCCTTTCTTTTTCTTCTTGTGGGTTTGAGGAGGGGCAGGGAGTGTGATTAAGTGTGGAGCCAACATCCTTTTTTGTGCCTGGACTTTTCTTTCTTCCTTTCTCATTCCGCAGGGAGTTTCAGGTCCCCTTAAATATCTCTCAGCATTTGCTGTACAAACTACCCGCCTCGCTTTTGATTATACATTGTTTTGTGTTGTGTTTAAATGTGTGTTTACATAGTCTCCAAAATAACGTGAGCTTTTCAAAGCGAGAATGCTTATCACATCTCTGCCACAGGGTTGCCTGCGCCTTCCTTGCTGCCCTTCCAGACTGCCTCTGGAGGGTCAGGAGGTACATTGGGAATTCTTCACTGCGCCTGTGTCCTGGATGTAAAGGGAAACTGAGACTCAGGGACTGGGCCCCTGGAGCTGCACAGAAGGGGAAGGAAGAAAGCAAGGTGGCCTTTTAAGCCCTTTCCAGACTTGCCCTGCGGAGCGATTAGGGCTTGAGGCCTGGACTGGAGGCCTCTTCCCGGCGCCATTGCCTTCCTGTCCGGCAGGACATTGCCTTCCTATCCTGCTCCCCTGTTGGGGTCCCCAAAGGCGGGAGAGCCAGGGCCCCTCTGCCCTGCGAGCGGCGCGGGGCATCGATTGCTTCTGGCGCCCGGGGTCGTGAGGCCGAGAAACCTCCGCTCCAGGGCGACAGGCGCCCAGGCCCTTTCCAACCCCGGCCCCGAACGCGCTGCATCTCGGATCACCTCGCTTCAGCCGGGCAATTTTCCCCTCATTTGTTGCATTGTTTGCATTAATATGAATATCTTGTTCTGTTTGTTTTGTCTCCTGGGAGCCAATAAAGCTGTGAGTTTTTTTCTTTACACCAAATGCAGCTCTTCGGGCGATCAATCAATGGGGTAGTCTTCGGATAATCTGTGAGAGTGAGAAATCTAATAAAGCTAGCGACTGAAAAAGGAAAACAAAATCTATTTTTCCTCTTAGGTTAACTACGGCAGGATGAATGTGTTCCACTTCTGCTTGAGGTGGGTTTAACTCTTGTTTTGTTTTGTTTTTTCCCCCTTTTTAACAAATGAATTTAAATGCCAAGAAGGGAGGGAAGAGTGAGAGGAAGGAAGAGGGCTGTTTAGGGGCCTCTTACATTTTCTGGTGACTGGTGAGTTCTGGCAAGAAGAAAGAAGGTACTTTCTAACGTCCCAGAAAATGAGAGCTTGAGGGAGGATTCTAATAAAATACACTTTGGCGAAGAGGTCCTTAGTTTTCTAAGCAGGCAGGAAATGTACAGTACATTAATAAGAAAGTTAAGTAATGACTACAAGTCAAGTTTTTATTAGTGTCCCTTGCCCCAATCACCTCTCTGCTCCTGTTAGATGCTAAACTCCCAAAGTGCATTTTTGGAAGTCCTCTAAGCTCTCCTGAGCAGTGCAAGGAAGATGAGAAACACGTTCTGCCTCCGTGGCTGCAGTTCTCACAGCACAATGCAACCCAAATTATTTTATAAACACATCAAAATAACAATCGAATTATCTAACATTCACAGCTGAACTGAAGAGCCCAAGATTATGTGATGAATTGTTAAATTGCGGTAGCATTGTTTTGGGTTGCTAATTAAAAAAAAATAAGCAAACCCCATGACTCTAGATATGACAACTGAAAATACCCACAAATTATTTAATAAATGAAGCGTCTAACAACTTTAACACTTCCTGGTCGCCTTGTAAATAAATGTAATTTGAGGTAGATTTTTAAAATCTTCAACCTAAACAGTGAATTCATTACCTGCCATTCAGATCTCTGGATGCCTATGGACTTCTTGGAATTAGGTGTTAAATAGACAAAAGTGAACCAAACCGCCTTTAAAAGCACAGCATGACCATGTAATTCTTTTTCCAGTTTGTGGTAAAAAATGATGAAACTTCTTTCCAAGTAGCTATCACCCAGATTTAGTGTGAAAAGTAGTGTAATTGTAATTCACGCCATCAGGGTCTATCGCTGATAGACGATCAGCTGTTCTGTGGTGGGGAGAGGCTTTCTTTTCAAATAGGAAAGCTGCCAAGTGCTCTGCGATACCTCCAGCAAGCTTATCGGATGGAGTTCAGAGCCAAAACAGCAGCTGCACACATATGCAAATTGGCAATTAATAGTATAACATTCTGGGAAAAAAACGTTTTAAAAATTTTTTAAAGAAAATAGAAAGAAGCTACCTGAACGTTAACCTTAACTGTAGCTGGGACTTCTAGGCTGGATGACTAAGGATTAATTACCCTCTGCAGAGGACTTGCTCTTTGTTACCTTCTCCCCTGCAGATCAAGTCTTTGTTGTCTTGCTGAGTTTTGTTTGTTTCATGGAACACAACAATGGACACTACAGGAAGAAGTTTTAAAATAATTAGAAGCCTCTATATTTTTATTCCAAAAAACGGAGAAATTCAGTTCTTTCCATTGAGCATCCTTTCCATACACAGAAATCACAAAGCAAGAGCTTTAGCATCCTCATGAAAAAGACATTTTGTTCTGGACGTCATCATCTCCTTCCACCACAGCTTGCAGCAGGACGCAGCTTCCCGTCCTGGGGGAGCTGCCTGTCTCTGTCTTGATTTGCCTGTCTCTTCCTCCCATGACCAGGAATGCTGCTGGTGGCTTCACGCAGCAGTTTGCAGAGATCCAGCAAAATTTATGGGTTCTGTTGCCCAGCATGGATAAACACAACACTCCCAAAATCTTTAAAGATAAAAATCATATGAATTTGTTAAACTTCTTAACATTTCAGTTCTCCCACCCCATCCTCACACACAAGTACACTGTTTCCCTGATACAGTCATACAACAGTTGTGGCTGGGGTTAGGTTGACAACCTAACCCCCAAAAGGGCCTGGAATTTTCACAGCAGGCTCTCCCTAATGCTCTGAGTCTTCCTCTCCCCTCTAGCATAGAAGTGGGGTGATGAACAAATGTTTCAGAGAACCTGTGAATTCTTAATAGTCATAGCTGCATGGTTGAAGATCTGCCTCTTTATGGAACGGGGCAGGTTTCAGAAATGTTGGTATTGGGGGCTGTACAGAGTTCGAGATTTGGGTCAGGGTTCTAATTCTCCTCAATATGTAAGGGTGAAGAAGGTTTATTTTGCTTTATTTTTGGATGCTTTGGGGTGAAATTGTGTCAATGCCAACTGTAGTGTACCATAAATGCTGAGTGCAACCTTTTTTTGCCTTTTTCTCTTTTTATCATCTATACTTCTGGCGTTATTACTTTCAGGTTTATTGCAATTCAAATGTGCCTTTAGTTTGAAAATATTGTTTTCTTATACCCTAGGGACACTTATAATCCCAGACAAGTTTTGGATTATTAACACTCTAGTTGAAAGGATACCATACACTTTCATTGGCAGTATAGGTTTTGAAGCTTGGATACCAAATCTTCAATAGGAATTTCACCCATGTGGAATTTAAATACATTTGTTTATATTTCTTGGGAAAAAAAGATTTTGAATAACTGTCAAGTAAGCACCCAATCTTTTCTGTAGTACAGAAAAATTTGCGTCCCTGCACGAGAGGACAAAAATCCTTTCCTCTAAATGACTAACTCTGGGTCAGTAGATTGTACTTTTCGAAAATATTCATTATTGACAGAACTTTTTTCTGTCTGATTAAATAGTAGTATCCTATGTTCTGAAGATTATAAAGTATGGGAGAAAAATTGTCAAGCCTAAATTTTACTCATAAGTAAAGTATTATTTTTCTTGACTTGTGAGTGAATTTGAATACATTGTTAGATTTTTCTTTTTTCTTGTGACTAAATAAAGAGTAGTTTAAAATGATGTAGCAAGTCAATTGAAAAGTTGCTTTTGAATAAAACAGAACAATGGGAATGCCAACTTTCTTTCCTTCTCTATAACTTCATTAACATGGTTTATAGACATTTGCATGTAAAATGTAGTTAACGAAGATCACACAAAAGTATATTTAGTCCTTTAGTGCCTACCTCTATGGTAAAATCATGCCATTTGGCAGAGTTTGAAGTCTTCCAAGAAGCCTGGTTTCCACCTGGAAAACAAATAACTGAATCTGAATGTGTTACTTATACTATGGTGAGTTTCTATCTGTTACATTTTATTTTAGTGCATATACTAGAAATTGTATTTAGACTTTTCTAAAATAGTCATCTGTCAAGGTAGAGAATTATAGTAATATAATTATACCCAGAAAAAGTGTTCTGACTTTGGATTATTTCAGTAGTTACAAATATGCATTTTAAAAATTTCAGAATGTTTGTTACAAACTCATGTTTCATTGTCCAATTCTGAGATTAATTTAGATTAGCTATAACTGTTATAACCAAAGTTTATTTTCTTTGCATTTATTGATGCATAGGTAATGTTGCGCACAAACTTAAGTGCAACACACAGACACCATTGCACTCTAGCTGGACCTAATTTTGCTCCATCTTCAATTGAAACTTCATCTCAAATTTTCTAAGAGTGTGATAAATGTAGGATATTTATCAAATCATTGTTGTAGTCCCAGTTCAATGTATCCTACTGTTTTAAATCATAAAGAGTTCGCTTTGTAAGAACTATTTTTGATTAATCAAAGATCCTATGTTGTAGACACAGAGTGTCATGATGTGATGATTGGTGGGATGTTGCAGATAGTGAAGGCAACACCGAATAGTCAACTTCTCCAGACACATGCCCTGTTTCACAATGCTGCGAGTGCACACAGAGGGGGGGAGATGGGGATGTGGGCCCATCACGGCCCAGAAAAAAATTTACTACCACAACCAGTGGAAAGGGGAAACTCTATGTCTCATTAAAATGTATTTGCAGCTTTTTCTTTATCTGAAAGGAGAGTGCATGATCTCCTAAAGGAATCGATATGATATTTCTTGCTGAAGATACATTTTCTAAGAACAGGTGTGGTTGTGGGGCTCTGTACCCTCGAGCCCAGAAGCTTTAAAATTCGCTACAATATATGAAAATATGTCTAATACCTCTACCACTTTCATATTATAATTTTTTGTATTTGTCATTTTTTATTCTAAAGTGCTTTGTGAATCCAGAGGAATACATAGTAGATGCCACATTCTGTGGGAGTAAAAAGAAGAAAAAATTAATTTGTATTTTAAGGTGCTATATTTCAGCAATATGATGTTAAAATACTTTATCTTAGCACAGGGCATTTGTTTTGAAGAATTTATCTGGAAAACTCAGAACCTTTTCTGCATAGTCAACTGAATGGGGAGCCTTTATTTAAGATGGCAAAGGGTAATATTTTTAGAAAATTATGCTTCTAGGAAATTCATTTGGCCATTAGATTAATAGTCTAAGAAGTGATGGTGATAGAACAATAATATTTCTTGGTTAAGTTCTTTCTCTGTGCTAGACACTTCACACATATTCCCTCATTGAATTGCAATAACCACCTTATGAGGCCAGCATTGTTATCTTCACTTTACTGAAGAGGTGAATGAGGCTAAGTTTGGGTCACATAGCTAGTAATGGATGAGCCCCTGTGGCTGTGGACATTAACATCTGCGCTCTTACCATGTGAGGTATTTCCATTCTGGTGTTTGAAGGGTGGAGGCATGAGGAGGTTAGAAAACTGTCCCTCCCCTCTTAGAACTCCATTTTTCCTTTGCTAAGTCAAAAGGAGTCAGTAAAGTAGCGCAAGACTTGAGCAGTGTAATTGAGGTCCCTTTGATTAGGACGTTGTAATATGACTGGAAACAGGATTGTTTTGGCACATGCATAAAGACTCAGGCAATCTCCACATCCACACTCAATTTTAGCAATTCGAAGCAGTTCGCTTACCCGGACAGTTTTGTATGCATTGCTAAATGAAGACACAAAAACTGCATTCGAAAAGAGAGGAAACCCAGTTAAACTAGGTTGCAAATTTGGCCCTAATTTAGCGTAGCATTTGTGATACATATAGGTTAGAGTGACATTTATATAATGGTGTGAAATATGAGAAAGTTCCAATGCTAGACACAAAGACTTTTTAAAATTGCTTTTGCCTACTTTGGTTGGTTTAAGAAACAGGAGGAAGAATTTGGTTTTTCAAGTGATGGGAAGCCTTTAAGGATGTTGGAACACAGTTTGGTCCCCTGGGGTTCTGCCTGCTGTACAATTTTAAATGTCTTTTAGCTAAAAAATTGGCCAACAAGGGAAACGTGGAGATGAAATCTCTTCTTCCTTATCTGGGAAGTGAGAAGCTATAGGTAACTAGCATAATCCAATCGTGATAGTCAAATAAATGGTCAGCTTTCAGGCTGAGAAAGCCATGAGCATTCCTCTTAGCTAATACTTCCATTGAACTGGGGTAATTATCTATACATGAGAACCTACTTTGGAGGTTTTTTCCTTATGCTTGGTTGTAGACTTGGGTTCCAGTTTAAGAAATACAGCCAGAAATGAGACTAGACACACACATGTTTTATATAGATGCTGAAATCATGGTACCTGAAACTGTTTCCATTTCTCCAAAGAAGACCACTGGAGGGCAGTGTTTTCTCCTTTGGGAACAGCACCTGGTTTTAGATGGAGATGCTTGGATGTGTTAACCAGGCGTCTACCGATTACGGAAAATTAGTCGCAGGTCTCGTTCAGGCTGTGTTTGGAGCTTACCCCCTCCTGTTTACATGTCATGCAGCTTGTTGCTTATCATACTGCCAGTCAAATTAGTTACATACCTAAAATCAATACTCACAGAAGATCATGTACAATATTGTTACTTGAGAGTCTTTTAAAGTTTTTTTATTAATTAACCATTTGAGGATTGTGCAAAGTTTGTTTTACCAATATAAATAGCAAATGAAAGAAAGGTGCACAAGAAGGATAGTTTTAACCAGCTTCTTTGCCCTTCAATATTTCAATATTTCATTAAGTTTACATTTACTTTATTTTCTTTTTCTTTTTAAAAAAGGTTTTATTTATTTTTTAGAGAGGGAAAGGGAGAGGGTAAGAGAGGGTGAGAAACATCTCTATGTGGTTACCTCTTCTGCAACCCTCACTGGGGACCCAGGCAGCCCAGGCCTGTGCTCTGACTGGGAATCCAACCGGCAACTCTTTGATTCACAGGCAGGCACTCAACCACTGAGCCACACCAGTCAGGGCTAACTTTATTTTCAATAAAATATGTGTACCTATGTTTGCCACCAAATTAACAAGTTAATATTTTCTAGAAAGAACAAATCAAGATTTTTTTCTAGATGTTGTTTGCTATATTTTATGGTTTGTTCTCCCTAGGGAACAAGGGAGAGTTTATGAAAAAATAATTAGTAAGTTTTTATTAAAAATAATCTATTGCTGAGTATTAAATTATAAAATTATACTCTGACTGATGTAGCTCAGTGGGTTGGTTGTCAACCTGTAATCCTAAAGGTTGCCAGGTGGATTCCGGGTAAGCGTGTGTGTGGTAGGCAACTGATCAATGTTTCTCTCACATATCGATGTTTCTCCCCCTCTTTCTCCCTCTCTTCTTCTCTCTCTCCAAAAAAAATAAATAAAATCTTTTTAAAAATTATACTTTTTGGTGTTTGCACTAATTAAAAAGTGAAGCTGTATTACATAATATAATTTGTGGGGGAGGGATTTAATTTTTACTTAAATGTATACAACGCTAATTGAATTTTTAAATTATAGTAGTTATTTGTTTCATTTTAAAAAATAAAAATACATTTTAGCTCTGTATTTTTTTCTAGCAAAAGATTGCTATTTATAACAAAATCAATTTTGTTCTAATGATTTATTTGATTTTTTAAAATGAAATGACTAGAAGCAGACCTGGAATTATGCCTAAACAACACAAAGGAACCCAAAGCAACCAGACACTTAAAGAAAAACATAAATATCAGTGTCTGCATTATAAACATTTCTTTAAAACATTTCTTTCTAAGATTATTTCTGATTATAAAACTAATGTGTTTGTTGTGGAAATTATGGAAATAATATAATAAAAATCACCCATAACCAATTAGAAATAAAATAATTTAGAGTATATCCACATATTTTTCTATGCAACAATATATAGTAAAAATAGTTAGAATACATGACATCTCTCAGTGTGAGCTACACTTTTCATTTAAAATACATCAGGAACCCTGGCTGGTATAGCTCAGTGGATTGAGTGTGGGCTGTGAACCAAAGGGTTGCCAGTCGAATCTCAGTTCGAATCCCGGGCACATGCCTGGGTTGTGGGCCAGGTCCCCAGTAGGGACACATGAGAGGCAACCACTCATTGATGTTTCTCTTCCTCTGTTTCCCCCTCCCTTCCCCTCTCTCTAAAAATAAATAAATAAAATTTTAATAAAAGTAAAATAAAATATATCAGGAATATGTCCTATTTCATCAAATATTTGTCAACATAATTATTTTGAGTAAGTATATGGTGCACCAGAGTTGACCTAACAAGTATTCTAACACTATATTTTGTGTCTTCTAATTTTCCTGTGTTATAAACAATGTAATGATGAACATCTCTGTAGACAATATTTTCATACACCCATAATTATCTCCTCCCCATAAATTTCTGAAAGGAGAATTTCAGGGTCAAAAAGTTTTTTTTCTTTTTTGCAAATTTTGAACCTAAGCCCCAAATGTCTTCCAAAATGGAAGTGCATGGAAATGTCCCTTTTTCCATATCTTCAGCAACGCTAAGTGTTTTTTTATTATTGACACTATTACAGACGTCCTCCATTTCCCCTACCTTTGCCCTCCTCCCCCCAACCCCCACCTACCAGCCCTCCCCCAGGCCTTCACCACATTGTTGTCTGTGTACACAGGCTATGCATGTATGTCCTCCGGCTAATCTCTCCCAGTGCCTCCCCAAGGCCCCTCCCCTCTGAGATCTGTCAGTGTGTTCCATGCATCCATGCCTCTGGTTGTATTTTGTTCATCAGTTTGTTTTGTTCATTAGATTTTACATGAGTGAGATTATACGGTATTTGTCTTTCTCTGACTGGCTAATTTCACTTAGCATAGTATTCTCCAGGTCCATCCATGTTGTTGCAAGGGGTAAATTTGCCTTCCTTTCTACTGTCAAGTGGTATTCTGTCATGTAAATGTACCACATCTTTTTATCCACTCATCTGCGGACAGGCACTTGGGCTGTCACCAGATCTTGGCTATCAGAAATAACGCTGCTATGAACATAAGGATGCATAAATTCTTTCTAACTGGTGTTTTGTGATTATTAGGGTATATTCCCAGATGAAATTATTTTAGTCTCCTCTAATTTAATATCTGAAAAAAAATTGTCCTTCTAGTTTTTGTTACTTTTGTTACTTGAAAAATTTAATGTATTTCATATGTTTGCTATTTATATGTTTTCATTATGGCTTGCTTTTTTCTCTACATTGTTCATTTTTTTCTCTTGAGATATTGGGTTTCTAATATTAATTTATGAGAATTCATCATATAGTAAGAAAAGGTAACAATGTACCATATATTCTATAAGTAACTTTCCAGGCTAATATTATATTTTGTTATTGATGTTTTCACTTTTAAATTATCACCTTCTGAAATGTTTTTATTAAAATGTTTACCCTTGTATATTTAGAAAATATTTGTCACAAAGATTAAATATTCACTTATATTTTCTCTGACATATTTGATGAACTTGTTTTTGTTTTTATTTCATACATTTAATGCTTTAGTTAATCTGCAATTTATTTTGATTTATCATATCAGGTGATTATTAGATCATTTTTCCATTGTTAATTAATTGTCTCTGAATATTTATTGAATAACATACCTTTTCCTATGGATTTAAAAAGACTTTGAATAAAGCTGAAAGTTTTTACATTCCAGGGCTCACTCCTGAGATTAATTTCTGCTCCACTTTTTTCTTTCTTCTTCAACCTTTATCACAGTGTCTTAATTATACATTGTGACAGCTGGTATTGGAAGCCTCTTTTCAGTTCTTCAGTAGTTGTTGTTTTTTTTTCCCCACAGTATTCTTTGTGATTTTTTTTCTCATTTTTTATATACATCAGAGTTACTTTACTAAGTTAAAAATTCACTTGACCCTGGCTAATGTGGCTCAGTGGATTGAGTGCCAGCCTGCAAACCAAAGGGTTGTTGTTTCAAGTCCCAGTCAGGGCACATGCCTGGATTGCAGGCCAGGTCTTCAGTGCAGGGGAGACAAGAGGCAACCACACATCAATGTTTCTCGCCCTCTCTTTCTCCCTCCCTTCCCCTCTGTCTAAAAACAAATAAATAAAATCTTTTTAAAAATTCACTTGAGAGCATATGTTTTGTTATGGAAAAAGGCCAAAGACATATTAAGTGAAGAAAGGCAGTTGTAGAACAGTATATATGACATTATCCCTTCTATAATTATAAAACGTCAGAAAAAGCAGAGTGGTACATGTGCATGCCCGTGTATATGTGACTACATGCCCTAGAGACACATACAATTTCCTGGAAGAACAGACAAAAAAATTGTTAACCATGGCTACCTTTGGGGAGTGGGAATGGACATTGTGAGGAAGAGAAAATTTTGCTTTTTACTATTGGGTAGATTTTATAAGTAGTTTGGACTGTAAAATTCACCTGAAACTCAAAACAGAATTACATTAAGTTTATAAATGAACTGGGACATTCTTCTAACATTGTCATTTTCCCATACAGGAACACTTTTCAAAAATTTTTGTGCCTCTCAGTAAAATTTTATAATTTTCTTCAGATGGGCCCAACACTGTAGTTTATTAGCTTATCCCTGGGTGTATGTAGCTATAAATACAGGTAAATTAGGTTTCTGTACCAATAGACTTATGCACTGACAATATACAATGTTGTAGGTATATACATTATAGTTGCTATTGTTTGTAAAGTTAATTTGTCTTATTGAAGACTGTTTTCTGATTGTCCTTTTTTAAAATTGAGGGCAACTTGATTTTTTAATTTTCTGGACTTTAATCTTGGAGTAATTAGTCAGTTCAAGTTTAGATTAAAATTATTGTTTTCTGTAGAAGTCCTCTAATTTTACTCAATAGAATTGTTTTCATTTATATGATTTTTTGAATCATGCAAACATGGCTTAAGAAAATAATAATTATGAGGAATATTTTAAGATATATATGCCACTTTCTGAAGAAAGCAAAGGAATAATGAACAAAAATAATTATTGGTTTAACTAGGATTTCCATTAATAATTTATGAAAACCTAGAGAAAGAAGAAGAAATAGATATGACCTATTTTGAGTCCTATAGATTTTTCCATATTTGTAGAAGATAATTTTATTTTTCATATTTTTTCTTTTCAAAAAGAAAGTATTTTATTGCTATCATTCTTAAATATATAATATTTTCATTGTAAAAACATTCAAATATTATAGAAAAAAGTACTTTCTTATATGGTCAACCATAACTCTATCATCCAGAAAAATTTAGTTAATAGTATTTTGCATATTCTTCAAGAATTAATTTTATATATTTATAAAGTGAGAGCACACTATACATACTGATTTTTAACTTCCTTTTTTCTTCTAAGGTATAATCAGTACTTTCTCTTACTGTCTTTAAATGCAGATCTTCATAATTCCTAATGGCTACCATTAAAATGTACCTTTTATTTCATGACATTCCATAATTTATTTGACTAATTTTCCATAGATTAACACTCTGATAGTTTCCAATATTTTACAATTAATATGCTAAAACATCTTTTTGCATTTCACACATTATTTTTTTAGAAATAAAATGCTAGATTGAGTCATCATAATTTTAAGACTTTGGATTAATACTGCAAATTCTGGGGGGGACTTTTCATCCCCCCAAAAGCCATAGTGATTTTGTTTTCAAGTCTTTCCAGTATTAAGCATTGCTATTATTTTTATTTATTTTTAAATGCTTTTAAAGATTTTATTTATTTACTTTTAGATACAGGGAAAGGGAGGGAAGAAAAGGGAGAGAAATGTCAATGTCCAGAGAAACATCTACGGGCTGTCTCCCACACGCCCACAGCTAGGAACCCAGCATGTGCCCTGACCTGGAATCAAACAAGCAGCACTTTGGTTCCTAGGCCGGCGCTCAATCCACCGAGCCACACCAGGCAGGGTGCTGCTATTGTTTTTAAATCTTTATAATCTGATAGGTGGGAAATAGTATTTTATCGTTCTTTTAAGTTCAAAAATGTGATTACTTATGAGGTTTACTGAGTTTTCTTATGTTTAAAGTCTATTGTTGTTTCTATGTTTGTGAATTAACTATTCTCTTCCAGTCCTGCTTTTCTTTTGGAGTACCATATATATCTTATTGTTCTTGACTCTTAAATGGCTCCTTAAAAAATATTAATCTTTTGCTGTGATATGTATTTCTTTCAGTATGTCTTTAATTTTGTTACCTTGTTCATGTCATTTTGCCATACATACAAAATTTTTATGTAATCAAATTTACAAGTTATCACTGAAATTCAATGTCTTTGGTGTCTTCCTAAGAAAGACACTGTCTATGATAAGATAATAAAAAATTCCCCTATTGTTTTATTATAACTATATTTATATATTCATATTTAATACTTATCTTTTTAACCAATATAGTTTATTTTTTAAGACATAAGTAGAGATATAACCATATTTTTTTCCCAAATGATTAGTTAACATTCCCACACCATTTTTGAACAATCCATATTTTCTTCACTAAAGTTTTGGATATACTATAATCTGGGCCTAGATTTTACCTGGATGAACTGTATTAATGTGATTCGTATTAGTGCAATTCTGAGACTATTATTCATGTTTTGTTGCAGTAGTGCTGTGTAACAAACATCCCCCAGATTTCAATAGTTTACAACAAACATTTAGTTCTCTGTCATGGTTACCTGAGTCACCTGTAACATTGCAGTGTTCTGCTGGACAAAGTGGACTTCGCTCCTTGCTCTGGGTCATGTTTATGACTGTTCCACCCACCTCTTTTATCAGGCTGAAGTAGCAACACCCTAGAACATATTCTTCCCATGATGAATGGGAAGAGTTGGACAGGGGTGGTGAAAATTTGGCCACACTTCTAAAATCTCAGCTTAGCACATTCTCTTTTCCAACCACACTCCCGCTTGTTTGAGAAAATCATATGGCCAGGCCCTAAATGAATAAGAAAGGGAATTATAGTGCCTTCAAAGGCCGTGAAGAAAATGAAGGCTGTAAACAAATAGTACTTCTACCACACCGAGCTAGTTATATTTTTTAAGTCTCATATTCCTCACTGTTAAAATACAATTATTGTTAAGATTCAATGACATAGATAATAAATATCAAACACATTGGCACCTGGCATCTAGTAATTCAGTAAATGTGTATGTGTTTTCTCACAGTATACTATAGCTTTGCAACACACTTTACTGTGTGGAAGAGCAGATTAGCTCTTCACCATAACTCTTTCTGTTTTTGTTCTTTTTTTCTTTCTCTTTTCCCAACACTCTTTCTTTTACAGGTTTTTTTCTGACTATTCTCTACCATTTTTTTCAAGGTGAATAAACAGACTTTTGGTTCCATCACACAGGTTTATCTCATTCTAACTGAGGTAAACATCTTCTCATTCGTACTACTCTCAGATGATGAGCAAGTTATTTCAAGGTCTTACGAAGAGGAAATTAGGGGATTACTCTTGAGACCCATAACAATCAACATACTTTCTGTTTATTAAAAAAGTCAAAACTATACTGCACAAATTTGCCAATGATGTTAAATTAATTGAAGTGGTTAGTACCCAGAAAAAATAAATGAAAATTCAATTTAGGATAATGGTCAGAAAAAAATAATGCTCAAAAAAAGCAAATGCAAGGCATGCTCATAAACATTCAGTGCAATATAGTATTGTACAAGAATGTCTAGGCAAAAAGACTTAAAAAAGACTTTGAAGTTTACTGCAAAGTAGTGTCAACAATGCGAAAGAAAAATATATGAGTGGGGACCCCCAAAATGGAATTTATTTATAAAAAATTGTGTATTTATTCGTACACATTTGAATTACAGTCACCTTCAAAGTGCTCTCCCTTTGATGCAATACACCTATCAAGACATTTTTTCCACAGCTCAAAACAGTTTTGGAATTTGTTGATTTTGGTGCTTTTTAGGGCTTCTGCTGTGTTTTGTTTCACCTTTTCCACATCAGCAAAATGTTTCCCTCTGAGGACTTTTTTTCATCCAGGGAAACAAACAAAAAAAAAGTTGCCAGGGACCAGATTGGGTGAATAGGGAGGGTAGGGCATGGGGGTCACATGATTTTTGGCCAAAAACTGCTGAACACTCAGTGTGGGCAGGTGTGCTTGTAAATCACCCACTGTGAAATGGCCAGACATTGAAAAGCTCTTTAAAAAAATTCACTGAAGCCAAATGCAGCCTCTCACAACAATGCCAGATGGTACAGTGATACAGGTGGATTCCTAGAACACTCACCTAGTGGGGGGATGCCTGTTTACATGGGGTCTGCCTTCCAGAAGATAATTCAGGGTTTTTTTGACCTCCCTCATGATTATTCTCATTTCCTTAAATAACGTTAAGTATTCAAGGGACACTTTCTCCTCTGTATCATGTATTAATTATACTTTTGTTTGAAAAGCACTTCCTGCTGGATCACACTTTTAAAAGATTTGGAGATATCAATGATAGTTCAATGAACAGAAAAATAACCAAAGAGATCTAATTTAGGTCTTTGAGGAAAGCTAAAGGAATTGGCATTATTTATCTTAAAGTCTAAAGTGTGACTTTATTCCTATTTAATTGTAAGATTTATTTTAAGAAAAAAGATGCTGAGCTGGGGTTTTCTATGTCTAATAAGAAGAGAAAATTTATTAAAGTAGATAATTTTATGTGATTTTGTAATGATGCATTGATTGTTAGGTCAAGGAAACACTAGAAGTAAATACCAAGGTTTTAAATTTTTTATTTCTGGAAAGATAAATATTCTATTTTATAAGTTAAAGAATAGATAATTATCATCTGGTTAAAACTGCCATTTGAGGGTCGCTGACAGACCAGATTAACCCTTCTGATACTATGAGCCATGAACTTATACCAAGGTAAGTTGTGCAACACTTTAACCTGTATTATTCATTAATAAATTGATTTAAATATTTATGTAGTTTCATCATACAATCATACCGACATTTATGTAAATTTTGAAGATGAGACAAAATAGTTACAGTGTTCTAATTATAATTATTTACTCTTAATAATAATAATAGGTACATGAGAAATACATTTGGTCGGTTATGTTCTATGGGTCATTTTGGATTATTTTTCACAAGCATGTAATAAAATGTTGCCCAAACTATATACATTCATTCTTGCTTGGTTGTAACATAGAAATTCTGGGTTTAAATGTAGTTTTAAACATTACTTCAAGCATAGTTTTAGGGCCATATAATTTAAGTTTTTCTCCAAAGATGTAAGTTTGGGAACTAAAATGACCTTTTAAATGTTACTTGTTAGTTCTGAAAACCTGATTTTTAAAAGGTAGCATCTTCAAGTCATTTAAGAAGGGGTCTTTAACACAAAAACACCCAAGAAATTCTCAGTAACAGGGCTATTATGAGACATCCTTGGCTTTCAGAGTTATGAGGCACTGGCTGTTTCTTGTGCGTATACATATACGTACATGAGAGATAAGAGGTTTTAAGAAAGAATAAATGTCAGTTTTAAAAAATATAACACAAACCTTTCCATTAATTTAGATACAATATAAGAAATATGTTTCTATAGAAAGCAAAAATGAAATAACATGGTTTTGGTTTTATTTCATCATCTGCCAATGGTTCTGAGAAATGTGTGCATGTACGTAGAAAGCACATTCGTTTATTCCCCATTCTTGGCTCAGTGGTGTAACCTTTGTACAAGAAAGCAGCGCATTTGCATATTGTAAATGGGCCAATTAATCCTGCTTTACTTTTTAGAAATATTTTCCAGATATTACCGGTACTGATTTCATTTTGGCCCAAGTCAAAGCCTGTTCTCACTTTTCTCCACTTTACCCATCTTTACCTGATTAAATGGACTTCACTACTTGAAAGCCTTTCAATGGATTCCATATTTCCGGTTTTATAATTGCATTATTTGAACTATTGATAACTTCATATTTGTATGACTAATAGGCTACCATAGTGTGCTGATGTCTATGTTATTTTTGAATTAGTCAATTTGAATATCCCTTAAAGTTTTCCTTGCAACAGAGCTAGAGAGATTAATCTATTTGAGAAGAGAGTGTGATCAAAAGTGATGGCCTTGATTTTTTGGTCGTAGAATCACCAATACATGCAGGTGTACAAGTTGAAAATAATGTAAGTTGTCTACTTTAATTTCAAAAATCAATTTAGTTTTATATTATTTTGTACTTTATTCAAACATTCACTCCATTTTTTTGTAAAACGAAGGAGAAATCGCACCCTGAGATTCTGCTGTCAGAAATATGATCTTAAGAGTAAAAAGATCGTTTATTCTGCCTTGTAACCTCCTGTTCACCACTACACAGCACGTGAGGCTTGGTAGTACTCAATACTTATTTGTTGGTTGGATGAACTGACAAAGTAATGTAATAGTATCACAACTGGCCCTTTGGTTCTTTAAACTTTTATGTAGTTTTGCTGTTTTTTAAGCTGCAGTTTAAAAGTCCTTAGCAGATATTTTTATTCATTGTGGTTAGCAATTTGGCAGTGTTCATCAAAATTTAATACATGTGTTTCACCTAGCAATTCCACTTCTTTGAACCTACCCTATAAAATACTCAAACACACCCACAAAGATAGGTATGCAAGACTACTTGTTGCCTCATTGTTTTTAACAGAAAATATTTGAAAGAAACTAAATGTTCATCATTGGCAGATAGTTAAATAAAAACAAGGTATATCTATACTTGGACCACTATGCAGAAATCTTAAAAGAAGGAAGTAAATTATATATATGTACATAGAAAGATCTCCATGATATTGTTGAAAGTTAAAAGAGCAAACAAAACTCTCCAAATAATCTATGTGATGTTAACATAGAAGAATATATTCTGAAATGATAGATACCACACTTTTAATTGTTTGCCTCTGGGATAGAAAGATATATTGATGATAAAATTAAGTGTTTTAAAATGCTGACAAGGGCTTTCACTTTTTACCCTATTGTACTGGTGTATTGTTTTAATTTTTAACAATGAGCATGCATTTATATATTAGATAATTAAGTAAGCCTGTGATTTAACAAAAAACAAAAAACAATACTTCTTTACACAGAGAAAAATGTATCTTGTAAACAATTATTAAAATATAACGTGAAATAGTTACAATTATTCTCTCCATCTCTTTCTGCCATTCCTCTTATACATCCCACCAATTACAAAGCTACAAAGAGCAAGCCAAGAAAAGTATCTTTAAAAAACAGTAAAAGGGAAATAAAGATATGCCTAGAAAAATACCTTGTTCAGATTATGTCCCTCTTATGAAAAGTAATAAATTTATTTAACCCAGAGGATACTATTCATACACGTGGTACTGAGACCACTGGAGAAGCTAGAATGTTGATCTCTCTTAGTAAATCTGTAGGGAGATGCAGCTGATCATTCCTACCAAAGGTTAAAGGTGGAAGAGTTCTTAAATGCTTTTGAAGGAGTAGATGCATTCCATTTTAGCATTTTATCTGTTGTGTCACATCGAATAATATCTGATTGGGTTAATATTTTTCTTTAAGTAGATCTTACATTGTTTTAATTCTACTAGGTATTAATATTTATTAGTGTATGTCCTGTTATATCATTTTCTATTTTTTTGCCTACCTCCCGTGTGACACTATTGCTGAGACTAAGTCTTGTCCATGCCTGTGTATTTCAAATATAAGAACTACGAAATCATTAACTTATCTCTTTGTCATTTCTTACTCTCTACTTTTATAGATATTTGTATACAATCTAATACTCAATTATAAAATTATTTCCTGTTTCTATGTTTTCATATGGGAGCTATTTTAAATAATGAATAAGAAAGAGAAATACTGATATATAATGAAAAATTGCCATCCAAAGGAAGTGAATTTTTTAAATGTTACAAATGCTTAAACTTACTTGTCTATGGAAACTCTTTCCTTAGATTTCAGTTACAGGTTTCGATCTCTACTTTTCAAAACTCTGCATATGTAAACCAAGCCTTTTATTGTTTTCTCTGAAGCCTAATTTAATCTGAGCAGATTTCTTTCTTAAAAAGAGAAAAAATTATTATTGAGGCCAAAGGCTGTCTCATTCAATGCCATTTTGAGCTGACTTCTAACATATAAGGCTAAAAGAAAATTTAGGTATCATCTGTCACATTAGCCTCTACAGAATCTGATCTGGTCAGTAGAATCAGTTACAAACCAAATAATCATTTCATAAAACTTACCACTATTCTAAGTGAAAAAGCATTATGCTAATAAGATGAAACAAAAAAGTAAGATAGTTAACCTTTTCTGCTCCATTCAAATTCAGAAATAGTCTCTCACTTTTCCCAAGGGAATTTTTTTACTAAATAAGTAGAAAACAAAATTTCTTTCATATATTTTTCTATTAAAGCATTCCAAGAAGAAATAGGCAATTAAAAACCCTAAAGCAGGAAAATACAGCAAAGAAAAAAAAGTGTGATCTTTGTTTATTTTTAATCATTCATATTATTTTCTTTGTTCTTTAAATCTACTCCCCTGTTTCCTTCTAAACAAGTTGTAAAGTCAGTGGAAAATGAAGGCTTTGTTGCAGATCAAGTAATACGAGATACGTTAATGATGTGTAACAATGTGGAAAATCCCACTGAGGTCTTAACAGTCACTTAGGACATTGGCCTCCCCTCATATCCTGTTTTTTGCCCTCCCACCACCTCCTTTTTAATCAGAACTGCCATGGCTACCGAACACGAGCAGAATAAGTGATTCTGAGAGAGCTGCAACTTCCATTTAAATACAGTTCAAAATTTGAAATAGTTGATGGTCTAATGGAGAGAAAACAAAAGCTAAAATGACTTCACTTAAAATAAGGTAATAGGGATTATTTAATTATAGTTATTTACTTGTAGGTTTGCTTTTATATTGATATTTATATATACACCTATTATTTATGATTACATATGAGCACACTACATGAAAGGGAGAAAGTGGTCAGTTGCTCTCTATTAATCAGAGGTGGCTTCTAAGAGTAGATTCCAAATATCTAGACATACAGATGGCTGATAATTCCATGCCTGTAGAAAGCTTTAAGGTTACAGTACACCAAAGACCACCTAAATTTTTTACTTCTAGAAATTGCAGTGTCGTCACAGGCTCTCTACGGGACAAATGTATACACACACACAATTATTGACCTATTTGCTTAAGATGCATACCTTCGTTTCTTTGAACTTTGTTTCAAATTAAGTTTTGATGAATGGGAAATAACTTCATATATGAAGAAGAAAATTTTCTTTCTGTTTTCCATTTCTGTACACAGAACAAACAACAAATAAAAAGTTTGATAACTGTTTCTACTTTAGGACTATTTGTCATGTAAATCTACAGAACACATGTGGGAAGAAATGTCTGTTGTCAGCAGGAATGAAAATTTTAAATTACTTTACTAGAATTTAAACCAGTCCTCAGGTAACCTTCACTCAAAAGAGCCAAGAGCATCTCATTTACTGAAGCAACCATTCATCTTTCTAAAGTTGATGATTTTAGTAAGATTACACTTTTTACAAGTTAACAGACTAGAAGGATTACATTTACCTGCATCTGCATGAAGGAATAAATGAGACTATTATTAGAATAATTTTATCTATTTATTAGGTAGCCCATGTTTCTATAGGAATCAAGCTCCAGCAAATCTACTTCTAATGATCTTTGTCTTGTCTTTGTTTGGTGAGTTGGGGTATCCATTTTTGATGTCTTTGTGCTGAGGATACTTCCAAAGCACTTCAAAATCAAAATAATCTTGAAGATCCTATCTAGCACAACTTGGGTTAAAGATACATTACCTACCTGTAATAAACCAGCAAAAATATACTTTGCTCAGCACAAAGTGGAAAAAGTATCCTGCGTTAATGTCTCAAACTTGATGCATTTCTCTTTAGGGTACACTGAACAAATTAAACGCTTTTCTTTCCCGATTTTCTTGGTTAAATGGACTTTTAATGGTAGAGCAAGCCACCTAAGTGATTTTCCTTTGAGAAGAGAAGTCCTGTAGAGATGTTGGGTTATTTTCCCCAACATTTTTGCGCTGACCAACGTACAGTTATGCTGTGAACTAGACTGTTACGGTGCCTCACGGTCTAATTCTGTAGGGTCTCGGGGACGAAGCTCCACTACATTGCTGGGAAGACAACTCTCCATTGTACTATTTCAAGGTAGGTCTTCATTTCTTTAACACAGCTGGGTTTTTCAACTTTGAAAAGCAGCTACTGCCTAAGCAGCGTGACTTAGACTGACAAAAGCAAGGAAATCCTGGATCCATAAATCACCTTCCACCCCTTGACCTCGCCACCCGCCATGTTCGCGTGATCACACCCAAATACCAGCTTGTGTTTACACTTTCAGTCCCGACGGCGGACGGCCGCGTGCACGCGAGCGCTTGCTCTGTGAGCACTGAATGGGATCGCGACCCAGAGAGCTGGCAACGTAAACACAAGCTGGTATTATGGTGTGACTGGCGGTTTGTGGTCCTGTGTTTGGATGCTTTAAAAATGGGCACCCTGGCAAGAACCGAAGAGGCAGAAAGCAGAACTGCTCTTAAATGACTTCTCTCGTCTTCGTCTAGCCTTAGGTAGACCCAGAATAACTTATCCACTTGACCAGGTCCCTCTCAACCATTTGTTTTTGCCTAGTTGGCTACACTTCAACGTAACAGTTTTGTTTTCAAATACAGGCCGTAATACTTTGCCTTTGGTAATTTCTAATTATTTTCTGAGTATTTGCAAGCACTGTGCTTATCCAGTTGATATTTTTATCAAAATCTTCCACATGCAATGTTTTCATTGCAATGTTTGATGTGTTTAAGCAAGAACCTATATGCCTCATGTGATCTTATTTTCATATTTGCAAATTCACAATAGTCCTTTTACCCCAAATGAGGATTGGCATCAACACAACTCTGTTAGACAACATGGCTACCTAGTGTGCCTGCTTATGCTATTTTAATCATTGATTTTGAAGTACAGAAGTTGACCTCAGGGGAAACATAAAGGATAAAAAGCCTAAAATTACAAGCTTTATGTTAGCATAACGTCTACTGGCGCAGTTGGTACTTCAGTTTTCTCAGCAGCCTTTGTCACTTCTCAGTCCTCACATGGAGTCCCACCGTTGGCTTCCGAGCTCCACTGTGAACTTTGAGTACGGAATCAATTTGCTTGTAGGATGAAGAGATGATCATCTATTTCAGGGAGAAAATTAAGACATATAAAGGAAAAAGGTTGAAAAGAACTTATTTCTTAAAAAATGTCAGCGTAGCCCATGATATGCTTGGCTTCATGATAAAGTATATCATCCTGCTTTTTAAAAAATAAAATTTTCTCTTTGGAATTAGGGATGCCATCACTACCAAAAATCAGTAACAAAAGAAACAGTGGGTAGCTTGGCATATCCCTCTTCTTAAATAAAAATTACAAATTGAGTTTACACCTGTTGAGGCAGCCATTCTCCACTGTAAGCTTATTTCTGACAACCGTTTCTTTCAGAATCCAGTAAGTAATTGAAAAACAAAAGTGATGTACTCAATACAGTTGAGAAAGCAGTTAATGTAAAGACATAAACACAAACAACTCACAGTTGTAGACAGTTTTGATGTGGACTGCAGTACTTAATAAAGAAATAAGAGGGTTTAAGCTTGGGATCTTTAATGACATGCCACTCACATGGAAACAAGTGAATTCAGAAGTGTTGCCAGTCACTTTAGACTGCAAAGAAATAACTTTTAAGATATCAAATAATTTGCACTAAAATGCTGTAGGGTAACAAGTTGCCCTGTTTATTTAAAACCTATTGTCTTTGATCACTTCCCAAAACTACACAACGTGACGGACCTTTGCCATCTTGTGTCTTCACTATCCGTCTCTGTGTGAGACATCTCGAGGCAGCCTGCAAGCATCTCTCAAGTTGCAATAAAGAGACCACCTGCATGTATGTCAATAGTGACAGATCTGGACCATCTTATTTTCACCTGATATACATTCAGTCTCAGTTGATAACCAAACTATGGAATGAATAGATGTACTGAAGAGTGAGTATTGCCCTATTTTACACACGCATTTTCAGAACAACTGTATGAAAATATTTTGGAGATTCAATACCTATGGTAATATGTTCACATAAACAAGTAAGTATTGTATAAAGAATTGATATTTTCACAAATATAATCTCCAATACCATATACATTCATATCTCCTATGCTACACTATAGTTCATATTCTGAAGGAAAAAAATTCCATGCTACAGGATCTCATAGCTTTAAACTTTAATTTTCAGTTTGAGATTTTTAAAAATGCTTTACTTCAAAGATATTATTGTAATTTTACAGAAAGTTTAGAACATCTTTAAGCCTCCAGAACTCCTTCCCACTCCTCATAACTTGTTCGGGCCTATTCAGTTTCTCTGTCATCACTTTTCTGAGCTGCCTCATGCTGTTAGTATCTGTTGGGCAAACACATAAACAAACGTGGCCTTTTAGATTAGAAGGCGTTTGGCAAATTCCTTTTGTGGAAACCAGAGAGAAAGGTAAAGTGGGGCCGTAAAAGCTGCAGCAAAGGCCCAGTCGAACATCTCCAGTAGTGGGTTTGTTGTTTTTTTTTGTTTTTTTCTTTAAACAGATCATTGGAGATGGGTGGTGTTGAGGATTGCTTGACGCTGTTAATGTACTCAACGACAGGGAGCTTTGCACTTACAACTGGCTCGAAATGTTATATTATGTATATTTTAAACAATTTTTTTAAAAAAGAGGTTAAGATGAAATTGAATGAGATATTAGGGACAGACTTTAAGAACCTAACTGTCCCACAAAAGAAAAAATATATATACTACAAAATGTTGCAAAGATAACTGATAAATTAAGTAGAAAAAACTAACTTTCTTTTCAGTATGTTGGAGCAAACATTTAAGAATTCTTTGTTGTTGGAATTCATTCACACAAGTATCATGTAAAGTAGCCAGAAGATAATATCAAAGTAAGATAAAGTTTATTGAATACTTTTTAGTCCCTTCCCTATATTTTTTCTAACTGGCATTTTTTTTTTCAGTTTGTTATTTTTTTTTGAAGTTCATGCACATGAGCATATAACTTGTCTGTGTAACTGTGAATATAAATGAAAAGGAATAAAGTAAAAAGTGAAAAATAACACTGCCTTAAATACTGATGAACTTTAAGTAGTTGAATTTTTTTCAAGGAAACTCTAAGTCATACTCTAGGGCCTACTTTCCCACTTTTTAATAGCTTTCTAAAAAAACTCAAACCTTGAAGTGCATGCAATTAGAAACATGCAACAGTGAGGCTAGGCTTAGTCACAGTCCTATTTCAATGCAAGCTGCTCCTATTTTCGGTGTCCTCCGGAGAAATAGAATTAGAATGTTCTAACCTCTGCTGATTCTGTAGGTGAAAGTAGAAAGCTGACTGTTTAAAAAATTGGGGCGGGGGTCATCCTTTATCGCCAGTTCTTTCTCATGTATTATGTATTAGGTAATTTTATTACTATGATGTGGACAATTAAAAACAAATAATAAATTTTGTATGCACAATCAGCTCCAGACTCTTCTGGACAGATTGCCATGAATACATCCTATCTGTGAGGATCAGAACATGGTTTCTGCCTTATATTCACAGTATTCTAAGGGTTGTGTGCCCTAGCTGTATGTTTTTAAGACTTCTCCATGATCTAAAATAGTGCAGTGTTATATAAATTCATCAAATCTTAGGATTTGATGAATTTTAAATTCATCCAGTTCAAGCACCCATCTGAGGCTTGAATCTCTCAAGTACTTACTTGGCCTTAGCAATAATATTCTTTTTTAAAAAAGATTTTATTTATTTATTTATTTATTTATTTATTTATTTATTTTAGGGACATGGGAAGGAAGTGAGAAAGAGAGGGAAAGAAACAGCCATGCAAGAGAGAAACATTGATGAGTTGCCTTCTGCATGCACCCCATCTGGGGATGGGACCCACAGCCAGGCATGTGCCCTGGCAGAGAATCAAACTGGCGACCTTTGCTTGGCCATACAATGTGGGCATTGTACCAACTTAGCCATTCCAGCCAGGGCAGCATTAGTGTTCTTTGAAGCAAAATGGTGGTACTGCTTAATTCTGCTGGAGCATATACAATTGACAACAGGAAAGCTAATAAGCCAGGAGAAAATGGTCATTTCTTCATCTGCAAAAGATGTATAAGATGGAGAACTGAATGAAATAACCTGCATAATCTTGCTTAGCGAGTGCTAGAAACATAATATATACTAAAAATAGTTATATTTAAATTCATTTATATAGCACTTACTATTCCATATGTTTCAAGCTTCTAATGTTGATTAATGTCACCTAGATTTGGGGGTACCTGGTTGTCTGTGATTATGTTAAGGAACAGGGAAATATTTATGTAAATATATCACAGCACAACCATAACCCTAACACCACAAGAATCTAATATATAAGAGAAGTATCTTTATTTTCATGTTAAAAAATTACGAACTGTATCATAATATTAGACTAATGACACTTGAGTAAGCTTAACTTTAAATTCACCTTCCCATTCACTCACTAATGCTAACATCTCAGTTACAAACTATAAAAGTCACCACATGTTTTGGAAACGATAGCCTCAATAAGTGCTTGTCTTCACAAAGGCAAGCTTGTTCTTCTACTTCATTCATACTCTTTATTGACTGGATGTTGAGAAGCATGAAAAAACTACTAACTTCTTCATCTAAAATATGCCACATGTCCATTTCTTAATTTTATATTCACATGTTAAAACCACCCCAAAACTTCCTGCTGGTTCCCTGACTAGTGTGGCTCAGTGGATGGAGTGCTGCCTTGCAAACCGAAAGGTCACTGGTTCAACTCCCAGTCAAGGCACAAGCCTGGGTTGCGGGCCAGGTCCCCAGTAGGGGGCATGTGAGAGGCAACTGATCCATGTATCTCTTGCACATTGATGTTTCACTCCCTCTCTTTTTCCCTCCTTGCCTCTCTTCCTAAAAATAAATAAATGGAATCTTAAAAAAAAAAAAACTTCCCTCTGGTAAAATCAGTCGACTAGGTATTATAGTCTTTGAGCTGTGTTTTTCAATGTTCTTAAAGATTTCTGGTTCTATGGCTATGATTATTTAGCAATCTGCATATAAGTAGTTTTATTGAAGATAAATTAATTTGAATTATGAGTGTGTGACCTAAAACTTCTTAAAGTAATTAGCAGCTCTGGTTTACCTGAAAGATGCAGTTATCAGGAGCATGTAGTTTAGTATCAGCACATCTCTAATATCGATGTTATTTAAAGCCATACATTAAGAGTCATAAGCATCTGTAGTGACAGAAGAAGCATGCAGCAAAGCACTGGAGAACTGGAATAGAATTAATTGGTTTTGGTCTACCCACTTCACATTAGAAAATAGCAACAGAAAAAAATAAAAGACTAAATGTATTCGTTAGGCAGGATCAGCAATCATGCTGCCCACACATGATCTGCAATTAATTTGTAAACAAGAAGATTCATCACCTGGAGGATAATAAACTCTAGTTTTATGGACCAAAAGACTAGACAAGTAAAAAACCACTAATGAATGCATTGTGTAAACACAGGGGCAAGCATGTACATTGGTTGAGTAAGTGAGGATAACAAGGAGACTCTGCTTTGTTATTAAAGTAGACCAAAAGATATATGATGCATATCTGGAGATTTTCCAGTGTTAACACTTCTCAAAACAGGGTCACTTAAAAGGCATGGAAAAGTGTTTCTATCAGTAAGGAGGCCAAAAGTTGATTTTTAGAAAGAGCATTTGAAAAACGAGCAAGGATCAGTGTAAAAAAAAAAAAAACCCTGACACAGTTACCTTAATTTTAATTATATTTTCATAGTTACTTAATAGAAAATCCTACAAATAAATAGTAATCTGAAGTGATTTTAGTTTACCATCTTCAGATATGACTTGGACTATGAAGAGATGTCCCCAAACATTATTTATTGAGAAAATAAGTACTAATGGAATTATCAGTATTGTCTTACTTTGGAAAAGATTTTGATGTGAAAACTAATTTCCTTCCTGTAAGTTGCAGTTGTATAGCATACCAATTTTGAACCCAAAATAACGCACTCAACTTTACATCTATTCGAGGATTGCTTCTTTAGTGTCAGCTAAAAATTCTGAGAAACACAGAGGTAAAGAATCAATTTAGGGTGTTTGTCTAAAATACAGAGTCCTGATCTCCACCTCAAACCAATTGAAACACAATCTCTGGAACTGGGGGCCCTGGAATCTGTATACAGTTGTAACAAAATCTCCACCTGATTCTGATGAATATTAAAGTTAAGGATGAATTTATTGGTTAATATACATGTTTTCACAAATTTCTATAAATTGTTCCTTTTTATAGATAAAATTATTTTAATAAATATATGAAAATACATTTTTAAAGTGTAAAAAGTAGACCTGAAATTACTTAAATGAAGTAAGTTCCAGACCAGGAGTCACCTTACTGGGGTGAGTGGTATTATTAATGCTGAAGTGAAAAGGAAAAGGAGTCAAAGGGAAGTCTTAATGCAGTAAATAGTACTGAAATTTTTGAATGGCTTGCACTTCAGTTATTAATTATAAATATAATTAATATATTAAAATATATCACTTATTAAGCAACTTCAGCTTTTAAAACATCTCTACTCAGATCATAGAGGACTCAAAACAAATACCATAAACCATACTAAAGTATATGTAGTTCATCAATAAGAGTTATATTTGACCCAATTTTAATAACTTCATTTCCCTGATTGACTTGATCAGAATGCATTAGAAATAGCAATATTTCATTTTTTAAAAGATTTATTTATGTATTTTTAGAGAGAGGGGAAGGGAGGGAGAAAAAAAGGGAGAGGAGTCTTCAATGTGTGGTTGCCTCTTGCATGCCCCCTTACTGGGGACCTGGCCTGCAGTCCAGGTGTGTGCCCTAATTGGGAATCAAACTGTTGACCCTTTGTTTCACAGTCTGGTGCTCAATCCACTAAGCCACACCAGCCAGGGCATACAAGTAGCAATATTTAAAAACAAAGGATGGGCAGTGCTTGCTTCAGCAGCACATATACTAAAATTGGAACAATACAGAGAAGGTTAGCATGGCCCCTGCGCAAGGACGACACACAAGTTTGTGAAGTGCTCCATATTCTTATACTTCTCCAAGGAGGACATACAGAGGGCCCAGAGACATATGAAAGGATGCTCAGCATCACTAGCCACCAGAGAGATGTAAATTAAAATCACAAAAATACCACTTCACACTGGTTAGAATGGCCATCATAAACAAATCAATAAACAAGTGCTAGCAAGGCTGTAGAGAAAAGGAAACCCTAGTATGTCATTGGTGGGAATGCCAGCCACTGTAGAAAACAGTATGAAATTTCCTCAAAAAACTAAAAATGGAACTGCCTTTTGACCTGGCAATTCCATTACTGGGACTATACCCTAAGAATCCTGAAACACCAGTTCAAAAGAACCTATGCACCCCAATATTCACAGCAGCACAATTTACAAGAGCCATTTGCTAAAAACAGCTTAAGTGCCCATCGGTAAATGAGCGGATCAAAAAACTGTGATACATTTACCCAATGGAATACTACCCAGCAGAAAGAAATAAGGAGCCCCTACCCTTTGCAACAGCATGGATGGAACCAGAGAGTATTATGCTAAGTGAAGAAGCCAGGTGGTGAAAGAAAAATACCATATGATCTCACTTATAAGTGAAACCTACTCAATAAAATAAGTGAGCAAAATAGAACCAGAAACATGGAAACAAAGAACAAACTGACAGTGACCGGAGAGGGTAGGAGGGGATAACAGAGGAAAGAAGGGGAAGGGTCAATTCAGGGAACTTGTATAAAGGACGTGTGGACAACACGGGTGGAGGGGGGGAAGGATTCAGTGTGGCTGGTGGGGATTAGGTAGGACAGGGAAGAGTGATGGGGGAAAATGAGGACCATTATAATTGAATAACAATAAAATATTTACAAAGGTTGGGCAAAGATGACATTTGTTCCTAGAAATTAATTTTTAAAAGTAATATTTGGAAAGAAAAAAAGAGGAGAAATGTTTATTTAAAAAACAAGCCCCAAAATACTAGACTAGACTAAAATACTGTAAAAAGTGAACTTAAAAAGCATAGTTATGTGGGGCTGTTTAATGTAGGATCAAGCACTAGAATGATCTTGTGTAGTGCTGTAACTGATGTTATAATGATCCCTAAATCATCAGGCAACACGTTTATTATGCTCTAGATTAAGAGAGAGAAATGTATTGCTCAGTTTAGAAGATGGTGTCCTGGTTGGTGTGACTCAGTGGATTGAACGCAGGCCTGGAAACCGAAAGGTCACCAGTTTGATTCTCAGTCAAGGCACATCCCTCAGTTATGGGCCAGGTCCCCAGTTGGGGGCACATGAGAGGCAACTGATCGATGTTTCTTTCTCTTTTAAAATAAAGATTTTTATCCAAATTGTCTAAAGTTAACAATTTTTATTTTTTTAAGATTTTATGTATTTATTTTTAGAGAGAGGTGAAGGGAAGGAGAAAGAGAGGGATAGAAACCTCAATATGTGGTTGCCTCTCACAAGCCCCATACTGGGGACCTTGGCCACAACCCAGGCACGTGCCTTGACTAGGAGTCCAACCCGTGACCTTTTGTTTCATCCGCCCACACTCAATCCACTAAGCTTCACCAGCCAGGGCTAAAATTAACAATTTTTCAAATCATAAAGAAGTAAATTTTACCTATTATTAAAACTCATCAGCAGGATTTAGAGATCAGCAGGATCTTGTCAAAGGAAGATAAGGTTATTTCCAAATTAACTTAAAAAAAAATAGATTGTGTTACTTAGACATAGGCACCATCTAGTGGCAAAAGGCAATAGTTTCAGGGCAATTGTTTAGATTTTGGATTAAGACAAAATGGAAGTGGCTACATCCAGAGATTTTGTTTAAGGTTTAAAATAATTGTCAATATTAAATTATATGGATTAAATTGAAAATTATTTATTTAATTTCAAAAGTCTAATGAATATCACAAAGTAGGGAAGAAATTGAAGGTGATGAAGGCAGGTCAACATAAACAAAAATAAAGGGGATATAAAATGAAAAATAAACACAAATAGAGTTAAAAACTTTATTGAATATTGATTATAGATAGCATGTAGGTAAGCCTAACATTGAATTGAAAAAATAAATATAATGATTGATTATAAGAATCTTGAAAGCAAAATGGAACTGGAAGATAATAATATGGAAGATGAAAGAGGAGTTTATTGGAATTTAAGCATCTTAAGATTCTTGATTTGAAGAAATGAGAGAGAGATTGGCTGAATATACATTGATAAGTTAAATAGTCATGTTAATATATAAAGGTAGCAACTAAAAATGTCTGAATGTATAATGTACAGGCAAAATCAATGGCTTTCTAGATTATATACAATAATTATAACAATAAGTGCATTACAAATATTAAGACATTTAATCCTCACAACAATTCCATTGAGTAAGAAGCATAATTGTCTGCATCCTGATTCCAAAATTTATACTCTTAACCACTATGCTAGTGTTTTTTATGTATGTCTTATTTGGTTACCATTGTGTATATGTCAATATTCTTACACAGTTGACAATAAAGAAGAGTAAATATGGCATGAAAAGATGACAAAATGCTAACAATCAGTGTACAGAACTGAAGTCTTTATAGTTTAAGAAATAAGGACTGTAGTATAATATTTGTTCTTGGCAATATGTAGAGGATGGGAAGAGATAGAAGCATCCTTATAACTAAAGTACCAGAAACTAGAAATAGATTTGATGATATATGATAATTTATATAGGAGAAGGATGATACTTCAAATCAATATGATGAGTAGAAAATAATAAATGGAAGAACAATTAGGTAGTAATCTTGGAAAATGTGGATTTGGAGATCTATGTTACTCCTTTTGTGAAAGTGAAATCCAGATAGATTAAGTTTTAAATGTGAAAGTCTTTGAAGAAGGAAGATGTGATTGTTTAACAGTTTTTATGCTATAAAGTCCTTTCCTGAGTATGCACAACCTAGAAACAAAAGCAACATCATCAGATTGTTTTTGAAACTTTTATGCAGTGAAAAAATAGCATAAACAAATCTGCAGAGGGCTCCAGGTTTTTCCCATCCACCACCTCAACAGAGCAGTTCTCCATTTATCTGCTTTGTATAGTGATGCTGCATGTAGGATACCATTTGACAAAAGGTTCTAACACTGGAATGGGAAAAAGAAGAGGAAGAAGTTGAAAACCACTCTCCACTTGGGCACCTGGAACAATTAAGTGATACAAAGTTAGCAACATACTGTGGTCCAGACTTGTGCTTTTCTTTCCTTTTTACCATCTCTTTGTTAACATTAAATGAAGTACCATCCTAGCCATTGAAATAAATCTTCTTTTGAAGTAATTAAATAAATAGCCTATTGACTTTTTCAAATTGTGTAGTATTTAGTAGTTTTGACTGGTTTTAAATCTTTTGCGTGTGTCCCATTATCAATTACTTAATTACTTATCATAGCACTATAGTCGAGAAATATGCAGATTAGAAAAATCAAGTGGCCTATCCCAAGAATATACAATGTATCTGTTGCTTTTAGAGTTATTTTTCCATTCCTCCAAACAATAAAAAATTAATTAGAAACAATTTATAACCTAATGAAATTTGGCATTATGCCAAATTTTGAGGAGCTATTCCCTTTGAGGCAATTCTGTACCATAGATATCATGGTTAGTATTTCAACCTTAGCAAGCCTTTTTGCATTCTAGTATGATAAAGTTACATATATATTGTACATCTATAAAAGATTTGATGTGTTACATGCGAATATTATTTTTAAATGTTTTTTGTCAAAACAATTAAATTGCTCTGTTGAGCATTAGTGGCCCAATTACGCTTTAAAATATAAAATAAAAATTATCTCTCAGTGAAGAAAATAATCTGCCCTTTTTTAATTGAATAATTCTTAATCAAGTTATTTGTTGTCTCAGAATTACCGCTTTCAAATCTTTCACTCAACAGCTGAGATTTCTTTAAAATGTCACCATCTATCTGTAAAGAACTCTTGTCATTTTGTCAATGAATTTTAAATCCTCTCCATGAATGAAGTAATTTTCACTCAAATCATTAGGAAATTCATCTATTACACTAACATTATAAAGCATTAAGGTTACTGCTTAATTTAGTAAATGCACAATAATTATAGAAAATCAAAAATGCTAAGAAAACTAATATAAAGATTAAAAGAGTTTATAGTGTACTAATCTATAAATCAAGTAAGTTCATTATAAAATAGTTATACTCTAATAATGGGATTCTTTATAGACCCAATTAATATCATCCAACAAAGATGATCTTGTATAAGCTATCATATAAGAGGCCAAGAAGCTTTTGAAGTTTAAATGGAGAACATTTTCTGATCCTTAACACATTTTGATTTAATTTTCATATTTGTAAGTGGATCAAGTTTATTTTATAAAAGGTTCAGGGCTTTATGTAAGTCCCAACCAATGAGTCACTAATATTTTTATACTTAAAGTAGGAGATAATTGTCAGTTTGATGATATTGAAAGTTCCTTAACTACAATAAATAGCTGGCTTATTGTTAACTCTTTGCTTGAGATAGTAGAACCACAGTTTTCTTCTAAGTCCCCAAGGATACAGTGATGAGGCAGATGCAGTCCCTGTCCTGGGAGCCTGAGGTTGAGTGGAGTGATTAATAAAAGCTGACATTCTTTCTACAGGTCCGGCAGTGTGTTAAATGCATTATATATCATTTTATTTAGTCACATAATCCTACAAGGTTGTTAATATTATTATTTTGATTTTTCAGATAAGAAAACTGAGGTTTATAGAGATTAGGTGATGGGCCCAAAGTAAGTAAGCAGTGGAACTGGGGCCCTGGCTGCTGTAGGTCACTTGGTTGGGTGCCGTCCTGCAAACCGAAAGGTCACAGGTTTGATTCCTTCTGGTCAGGGCACATGCCTGGGTTGTGGGTTTGGTCTCCAGTTGGCACACATGCAAGAGTCAACCTATTGATGTTTCTCTTTCACTTTGATGTTTCTTTCCCTCTTTTTCCTCTCTTTCTCCCTCTCTCTGGAATCAATAAAATAAAGAAATGTAACTGGGATTTGATTCTAGAACTGTCAAATACCACAGTATGGGTTATTGTAGCTGTATAATAAGTCTTGAAGTCAACTAGTGTATGTCCTTCAACTTTGTTCTTTTTCAGAGTTGTTTTGCTTATTCTAAATCTTTTGCATTTCCATTTGAATTGTAGAATCAACTTGGGAATAATCTTAATATTGAACCTGGTTCAATTACTTAGAAACACTTCTATCTTTTAGAACCTTGCTTTAACTTTTTAAAGGAGGCCCAGACCTGCATTTAGTCTAAGGACAATTGTTCCCCCTGCTGAAGCATACCCTACTTGGTGCTCTAGTGATACTGCTTCAGTTATGAGGGGTTTTCCCCCAAGTCTATTGCTGTCGGAAACAAGTATTATTTCTGGTCCCTAACAGCAGTCACCATCCCACCTAATCCTTTCACATGGTCCTTTCTCCAGCCACATGCAATGCACTGATCACCACTTCAAGGGGTCTCTGAAGATCTCTGGCATTCTCTCTCTGCATCTCTCTCCTCTCTAGTTCTCTGCCCTGTGAATTCTAGCAGCTTGGCTTCCCAAGACACCCACCTCTCTCTCCTCAACTCAGAGACACCTTGGGGTTCTCCCTTCCTGTGCTGAGGCTTGGAAACTTTCTCTAGCAGGGGTGTCCAACCATTTGGCATCTCTGGGCCACACTGGAAGAGGAAAGTTGTCTTGGGTCATACATTATATACATTGTACACAAAATCACAAAAAAAATCTCATAATGTTTTAAGTAAATTTAGTTTTGTGTTGTGCTGCACTCATAGCCATCCTGAGCTGTATGCAGCCCAGAGCCACAGGTTGGACCCCCCTACATAATGTAGGACAACTGGGGGAGCTAGAGGACTCTCCTTATTTGTTTTCCATCTCTCAGAATTCATTTTCCTTTGTTGTTCCATGTCCAATGCCTTAAGTTTCATTGTTTTCTTCCTTCCTACTAGAAATGACAGTATCTTCTTTTGCAGTTAGCCATTAGATTGTAAATAAAAGGGATATGTGTAAGTACTAGTTCATGCTCTTCATTGAAAGCTGTTTGCCCATTCTTCCTTCTTTCCCCTTCCAACATGCTGTTGTGTGAGAGGATAGTGGAGCAGCTAGGTAGGAGGACCACAGATTCCTGGACAGCCTCACAGCACAGTGCTGGCCTGAGCCCCTCACCACCTTGAACTTTCCTGTGAGGTAGAAAAAATCTTACCACTTAAGCCATTACTATTTTGGTCTTTGCTAAAAAACAACTAATACACCAACCAATTCAGCCATGGGAGGAAATTACTTCCGTAGGGTCAATTTATAAACCTAGATTTAACTATGATCAAAATCATAGTCCAGTGTTTCCCAAATTTGGGTCATTTCTGAATTATTTTCACAATTTTTCCCACCCTACATACTCTTTGTGCTATTGTTTGCTTTATATATTTTTGACATAGATGCTCTAAAAAATTGAATGTTCTTTTAAGACATAATAGACATTAATTCAAGGGTCAGACATGCTCTTTATATATTTTTCTAGTACACATTGAAATAAGAATATATGTATTAATGCAAAAAACCCATCCATAAACATTTGGTGCCACCTGGTACTCATGACAAACAATGAGAAATACATTGCACATTTATTTTGCCTCTCAATCACTTTACACAATGACTTACATAGATCTCATCTCAATGAATAGAAAGATCAGACTCATCGGAGGGTATTTATTACATTACACACTTTACCCACTTCATCCCCCCAATTTGAGTTTTCAGGGTAGTTGTTAACAAACTTCCTCTGTTATCTGCAAATATAAAGAACAAACCTGTGACTTCTCAAGGTTCACTATGAGATGTAGCCTCCTTGGAGCTGCATTCCAGTCTCAGTGAATAGCTAAGCCTATACATCTGCCTGGCTCAGAAAGGAGATGATCAAATGCAACCCAAAATGTCATAGAAATCTAGTATTATACTTGTTTCCACTTTAGAAAAATAAAATTGTAGCAAGAAAAAAATGACACTAGTTGCACATAAGTTGTTTTTCCACCAAAAAAAAAAAATTACTGGGGACTCTGAGTTTTGACTTTGCTGTTAACTCACTACATGACCTTTCCTATGCTATGTGTCTGTCCACTTTGGGTTTCATTTTGCTGAAGTACAAAGTTAAGAAAGCATGCAGAAAAGGACAAATAACTTCATAACAAAGAATGTGCCAAGTCATTAATTGGCATTTCAGAAAAGAAAAAGTATAAATGACCAACAAACACATGAAAGTTATTCAACCTTACTAGTAATAAGAAACATGCAAATTAAAGCAAAATGATGTTGTTTTACTCCCATTAGATAGGCAAAAATTATTAAGTCTGACAAAATGTAATGTTAGTTACTACGCAAAGCAATGAGAAAGTTCGAGTATTATATTGGAGTACAATTCATTATTATCTAGTAAAAGTGACATGCATGCCTTGACGTCTAGATATACACTCTAGACAATCTCTTAGTAAGATAGACCAAGGAACACAAAGAATATTCATAGAAGCATTCATAACATCAACACCTGGAAACAAGCCAGATGTCTATCAACTGGAGAATGGATAGTGATATAGTCATATAACAATGAAAAACCTGGATAACAGATAGGCACGAACAATAGAAGTTTGCAAATCTTCAGAATATACATGATACAAACTTTAAGCTTGAATGAAATGTTACATAAAGCCCTGTAAAGTGAAAAGAGAAACTGGTAGAGAATGGCAGAGGATAAGGGACCGTCAAATTGCCCTTTCAAAAAGGCAGCAGAAACAAAGGCTTATGCAGTAGTTCCACCTGATCCATGGGGAATACATTCCAAGACCCCCAGGGGATTCCTGAAACCACAGGTAGGGCCTAAACTCTACATAACAATGTTTATTCCAAAGCATACATAGCTATGATAAAGTTTAATTTATAAATCAGGTACATTAAGAGATTAACAACAATAACAAATGTAATAATTATATAAGATTATACTGTGATCTTGTAAATGTGATCTCTCTCTCTCAAAAATAACTCACTGTTTCATTCTCACCTTTCTTCTTGTGATGACGTGAGATGATGCAATGTCTATGTGATGAGATGGAGTGAGGTGAATGGCAGCATTGATGAAGACTCAGTCCACTAGGCTGGTAGTACATACAGCACGGATATACTAGACAAAGAAAGGGATGATTCACATACTGAGCAGGACGGAGCAGGATGATGTGAAATTTCATTATGCTACTCAGAATGGCATGCAATTTAAAACATATGAATTGCTTATTTATTTTTTATCCTCACCAGAGGACATGCTTATTGAATTTAGAGAGGGGAAGGGAGGGAGGGAGAGAGTGAGAGAAACATATATGTGAAAGAGAAACATCAATAGGTTGCTTCTTATATGTGCCTACACAGGAATTGAACCCACAACCAAGGCATGTGCCCTGACTGGGATTCAAACCCACAACCTTTTGGTTTACATCTGATGCTCCAACCAACTGAGCTACACTGGATATAGCAGGAACTGTTTGTTTATGGGATTTTCCATTTAATATTCTGCACTGCAACTGACCGTGGGTAACTGAAACAGCAGAAAGCAAAACTGCAGGTAGGGGGGACTACTGTAAAGTCTGTTTTAACACTCATCTACCACGAATTTCCTTTGAATGCTATTTTCTATCTTTTTCATAAGGGTTTTTTTCAGTTAAAAACACTTTGTAATGTGCAAAATTATCTTGTACTATAATCATTCTCTTTTTTAATCTTAATAATATGCTGGGTTTCTGGACTTTAAGTACATCAATTTGAAATCATTTGAGTTACCCTATATATTTTATTTACTTTGCTAGAATACAGTAAATTACATTTTAGAGGCTTCTTGAAAACAGAGGTTATGCTGTTTACATACTAGCAAATTCAATATACTCTTGGGATTCTGATTTATCCTCTTTATGATATTCATTCTTTGCAGATGCTAAGAAATGAGGAAATTATTTGAGATTAAATTTTATTGACACCAGGGATATTCAGGCCACATCACCAAAAATTTTACGGCAATATCAGTAGTGCCTTTTAAATTAAATGACAAATTGGAAGTATTTAACAACATATGGTCGTTTTTTTCTTGACATATATGATTAAGAATATACTTTTTATCAAAATGTAAAATACCATCTGGCAGAAGTAACAATTATTCTATTGGTCTTATACATTAAATTAATTCACTGTACTTTAAAAAGTAAATATTTTCCTGTTTTTTCTGTTTCTTGTGCTAGATCTATATTTACTTATAATACTCAGAAACTGCATTATTCAAAAACTATAATTAGGTATAACAATTAAAACTGATTTTGAATTTCAAACAGAAAAAAATGTGTTTCTTAAGTTCTTTCCAAACATTTCTCAAAAATTAAAATGGCAACATCCCTCTTCTGATATTCATAATTGTAAAGCTGGGCTATCAGAAAGTTTGCTGTTATGATGTCCTATTAGACACACAGGCAGACTTTGTGTATGAAGGAATTACATGTATATGCACATAATGTCCTTTACAAATGGGAGGACATTTTTATAAGGTTGATGCAGTATAAGATTGAATGGGTTCACAGTAATGCTACTCTAACCAGAGGTGGTCATTCATTTAACAACTCTGTCAGGTTCAGAAGATACCAAATGAGTAGGAGAGCTTCTCTGACACAATGTGTACATTGCATGTTTAACAATGTGAACTTTTGGCAATTTATGATTTTAAGACATATCAAACATTTCATAATTCCATACAAGGCCACAATGGGTCTTACCTAAACAGAGGATGCTTTAAGCTTATCATGTAATATTCATATCAGATGTGTCCATTTAGATTCCATAAATTTGTTTTTATGACAGATTAGTTTTATTTATTTATTTACTTATTTGTTTATTAAATTTGTTGGGGTGACATTGGTTCATATGGTCATATAGGTTTCAGGTGTACATTTCAGTGATACATGATCTGTGTACTGCATTGTGTGCCCACTGCCCAAAGTCAAATCCTCTTCCGTCACCATATATTTGGCCCCCTTATACCCTTGACTCTCCTCCCATCCCCCTTCCCTCTGGTAACAACCATGCTGTTGTCTGTCTGCATCTATGAATTTTAGTTTTATATCCCACATATGAGTGAAACCATATGGTTCTTAGCTTTTTCTGACTGACTTACTTTGCTTAGCATAATAGTCTCAAGATCCATGCATGCTCTCACAAATGGCAGTATTTCATCTTTTCTTATGTACCACATCTTTTTTATCCAGTCCTCTATCAAAGGACACTTTTGCTGTCTCCATGTCTTGGCCACTATGAACAATGCTGCAGTGAACATAGGGGTGCATATATCTTTATGAATAAATGCTTTCAAGTTTTTTGGGTAGATACCCAGAAGGGGGATTGCTGGGTCATGCGATAACTCTATTCCTAATTTTTTGAGGAACTCCATCCTATCTTCCACAGTGGCTGTTCAGTTTCTATTCCCACTAGCAGTGAATGAGGGCTCCTTTTACTTCACAACCTCTCCAACACTTGTTATTACCTGTCTTGTTGATAACAGCCATTCTAACAGGTATGAGGTGGTATTGCATTTCAGTTTTGATATGCATTTCCCTAATAGCTAGTGAGGTTGAACATCTTTTCTTTCTTTGTTTCTTTTTTTGTTTGTTTGTTTTTGTTTTACGCTTGCCACTTCATTTATTTATTTTTGCTTGCAGGAGTTGAAACAAATCTTTAAGGATATTTTCATTTTTCCCCCCTCAACATGAGTCATTCAAGTACAACCAACTATAGAAATGTAACAAAGTAAGGAAAAAGTAGCACAACAACCCAAGAGGCAAAGGTCTGGGGGAAGAGGTGGGTACAGTCTGCATATACCATATGCATAAGTGCCATATGATTCACCTGCTCAGGACCATCTCCCCGAATGAACATCTTTTCATATATCTGATGGGCACTTGTATGTTTTGTTGGGAATTGTGTCTGTTCAAGTCCCCTGTCCATCTTTTAATTGGATTGTTCATTTGTTTGGTGTTGAGTTGTGTGGTAAGTTCTTTATATATTTTGGACATTAACTCCTTGTTGGAACTGTTGTTTGCAAATATCATCTCCCATGCAGGTGGTTGCCTTTTTGTTTTGTTGGCAGTTTTTTTTGCTGTGCAGAAGCTTTTTAGTTTTACATAGTCTTGTTCGTTTATTTTTGCCTTTAGTTCCCTTGCCCTTTGGGTCAAATTCATAACAGGTTCTCTAACACCCAGGTCCATAAGTTTAGTGCCTATGTTTTCTGCTATCTAATTTATTGTTTTGGATCTTATATTTAGGTCTTTGATCCATTTTAAATTATTTTTTGTACATGGGGCAAAACTGTAGTCTAATATCGTTCTTTTGCTTGTGGTTTTCCAATTCTCCCAGCACCATTTATCGAAGACGCTTTTCCCCCCCCATTGTGTGTTTTTTGCTCCTTTTCAAAAAACTATTTGTCCGTATACATGTGGTTTTATTTCTGGGCTCTCAATTCTGTTCCATTGGTCTGTGTGTCTGTTTTTCTGCCAATAGCATGCTGTTTGGATTATCATAGCTCTGTAATATAATTTGAAGTCAGGTAGTGTGATACCTCTGGTTTTACTCTTTTTTGCTCCATTCTTTTGTAGTTCCATACAAATCTGATGATTTTTTCCTTTATTTCTTAAAAAAATGACATGGGGATTTTGATAGGGATTGCATTAAATGTGTATATTACTTTAGGTAAGATGGACATTTTAACTATGTTGATTCTTCTAATCCATGAACATGGAATATCTCTTTTATTTTAAATGTAATGTTAGTTACTACACAAAGTGAGATATTCTCAATGTGTCTTTTTCCATCTCTTTTAATAATGCTTTGTAGTTTTCAGTATATAGGTCTTTCACATCCTTTGTTGATTCCATAAATTTAGTTATTTGTTTATTTTTTAGAGAATTGATTATTTTAAGAGGGGCTGTATCTGGATTTAAAATATTTCTGATCCTTCTACTTGGACAAGTACTACATCAATTTTTAGTACCTACTATGGACAGGCCATATTCTCTATTCTCAGGCTTGAAGTTTAGACAGGAAGACAGACAAATAAAACAAGGATGGTAGAGTTCAATTGTAGGGTAACATACATGGCTGGTATTAACTAACCACACTCCAAAAGGTGGGCTGAAATGTGGGGATTGGAGATGGAAGGACATTTCAGATAGGAGAAACAATAGATTTGAAGATTCTGAGGCATAAAACAACATGATTTAGCCACAAATACTTTGGTGTGGCTAAGAAAAGGGATAAACTAACAAATTTGAGAATTTTTTCTTCCTTTAAACCAACTTGATTATAATATAAATTATATGCAATAAAATGTACCTATTTCATGTGCACAGTTTGATGAGTGTTGACAAACTACCATCACAATAAAGACACAGAACATTTCCAACAACCCTAAAGGAAATTTCAAACTCTAAGCAGTCAATCTTTCCACCTAACTTCACTTGGAATCCCCAAGATAACCACTGATCTGATTTCTGTCACTACATCCTTGATTTCATTTGTTTAGAATTTCATTAAAACAGTATTATTTGCTCCATGCTGGTGTGGCCCAGTGGATTGGGTGCAGGCCTGAGAACCAAAGGGTCGCTGGTTATATTCCCAATCAGGGCACAAGCCTGGGTTGCAGACTAGGTGAGGTCCCCAGTAGGTGGTGCACAGGAGGCAACCACCCATTGATATTTCTCTCCCTCTTTCTTCCTCCCTTCTCCTCTGTCTAAAATAAATAAATAAAATCTTTTTAAAAAAGTATTATACAATATGTACTCATTTGTGTCTCACTTCTTTTCTTCAGTATGATATTTCTGAAAGGCATCCTTGTCGCTGCACATGTTAGTAGGTTCCTTTTTATTGCTGAGTATTATTGCATTGTAAGGATGTACCACATTTTACCCATTTATCACCTGGAAAACATATCACTTCCAGTTTAGGGCTATTATTAATAAAAATGTTATGAACTATTATGTTCAAGTCTTGGTGTGAATATAGGATTTTTACTTATTTTTAGTAAATACACAAAGTGGAGTTGTTGGATGAAAATGTATTTTTTACTTTATAAAAAATGCTATGACAATTTTCAAAGTTGTACCATTGTACTTATTGTTTGTATGCTATACATTTTTTATCCTCTTAGTTTCAACATAGTTCTGTCTCTAGTGAACTGCATATAGTTCTTTTTTAATTTCTTACCTATTCTGCCAATTGCTGCCTAGTAATTGAATGTTTAATCTTTACATTTAATGTAATTACTGTTAAGGTAGTATTTACACCTGCCATTTTGCTCTTTGTTTTCTAAATATTGTACATCTTTTTATTCCCTTATATTTTTTCATTACTGCTGCTCTTTGGGTTAAATACATATTTTTCTTGTGTACCATTTTAATTCCTTGACATTTATTTTATTATATGTTTTTGAGTATTTTCTTAGAGGTTGCTCTGAGGATTATAATTACCAAGTTACAACAATATAGTTTGGACTAATACCAACTTAACTTCAATAGTACGTAAAAACCTTGCTACTATAAAGCTTCATTCTTTCTCTCCTTGTTTATGCTGTTACTATAATGCAAATTACATCTTAAACATTAAATCAACACAGGTTTGTAAATATTGCCTTATGCAGTTGTCTTTTAAATTATATAGCAGACAAAATGAATTACACACAAAAATATATCTGTACTGTCTTTTATATTTACTTATGTAATTACCTATACAAGTGTCCTTTATTCCTTTATATGGATTTGAGTTATTGTCTAGTGTTCTTTCATTTCAGGCTGAAGGACTCCCTTTAGTATTTCTTGTAGGGCAAATTTCCTAGTGATAAATTCTATTTTTTTAGAGATATATTTTAGGAATGTATTAATTTCTCCTTCTTTTTTGAAGGATAGTGTGTTTAGATAGAGAAATCTTGGTTGAAAGTCTTTTTTTCTTCAGCATTTGAATGTCATACCACTGCTTTCTGCTTCCATAACTTTGGCTATAAATCTTACTGAGAATTATGTGATAAGTGTTTTCTCTGTTAACACTCAAGGTTCTCTCCTTGCCTTTGACTTTCAATAGGTTGATTATAACATATCTGGGTGTGAATTTCTTTAAATTTATTTCAGTTGGAGTTTTATGCTTCTTTGATGTATAGATTGTTTTTCATGAAATTTGGGAAGAATTGAACATTATTTTTCAAATATTATTTTTGCCTTTTTCTCTTTCTCCTCTTCTTCTAGGACTCCCATTATACCTATGTTGTTAAGTTTGGTTGTGTCCCACAGGTTTCTGAGAATCTGTTTATATTTCTTTATTCTCCTTTTTACAGGCATACTTTGTAGTTTTATGAGTTTAGTTTTAGACCACAGCAAGAAAGTGAAAATCATAATAAGTGAGTCACAATAATTCTTTGGTTTACCAGCACATATAAAAGCTATTTTTATACTGTTCTGCAGTCAATTAAGTGTGCAATAGCATTATGCCTGAAAAAATAACATACATATCTTAATTTAAAAATACTTTATTGTTGCCCTGACGGGTGGCTTAGTTGGTTGGAGCATTGTCCCATACACCAAAGGGTTGTGGATTCAATTCCTGATCAGGGCAGAAACCTAGGCTGCAGGTTCAAACTTGAGTCAAGGTGCATATGGGAGGCAACTGGTCAATGTTTCTCTCTTACATCAATGCTTCTCTCTCTCTTTCTCTCTCTCCCCCCCATCTCTCTCTCTCTTTATCTCTCTCTCAAATCAATGAAAACATGTCCTCAGGTGAGGTTTAAAAAATATTTTTTTTTTTTGCTAAAAAACCTAACCATCATCTCAGCCTTCAGTGAGCCATAATGTTTTTGTTGGTAAAGGGTCTTGCCTTGATGTCAATGGCTGCTGACTGATCAGGATGGAAGGTGATGAAGGCTGAGGTTGCTGTAGCGATTTCTTACAATAAGACAACAATGAAGTTTGCCACATCAATGGACCCTTCCTTTCACGAATGATTTCTGTATAGCAGCAATTTTCAAACAGTGCTGCAAGAATTTTTAAAACATGCAATACCTGACTATTTAGTCAGGGGCACTGACCTCTTTTCTCTCAGATTGTCAAATAAAAAAATGACAACAGCCAACATAACAATTGCTGTCTGGTGTGAGTGAATCAAATTATACCTATTCCTTTTTGTTGGATCAGCAAAAAATATATTATTTGGTGTGCCACAGAATTTTAGTAATTCATTTCTGTGTGTCATGAGATGAAAAAGATTGAAAATCGCTTCTCTATGGCATGTGATGCTGTTTGATCCACAGTAGAACTTCCTTCAAAATCAGAGTCAATCCTTTCAAACTGTGAAGCTTTATCAACTAGGTGTATATAATATTCTAAATTCCATGTTGTCATTTCAACAATCTTTATAGTGTTTTCACCAGGAGTAGATTCCATCTTAAGAAATCATTTTTTTTTTTTTTGCTTATCCATAAGAGGCAACCCCTCATCCATTAAAGCTTTATCCTGAAATTGCAGCAATTCAGTCACATCTTAAGGCTCCACTTCTAATTCTAGTTCTCTTGCTATATTCATATTCACCACTTCTGCTGCTGCTTCTTCCACTGAAGTCTTGAATCCCTCAAAATCATCTGTAAAGGTTGGCGTTAACCTCCAATCTCCTGTTAATGTTGATACGTTAATGCTCATGGTGTGCCCAAACAATTACAGCAGTAGCATCAAAGATCACTGATTATAGATCACCATAACAAGTACAATAATAGTGAAAAAGTTTGAAATACTGTGAGACTTAGCAAAATGTGACACAGAGACATTAAAGGAGCAAATGCTGTTGGAAAAAATGATAGTGATAGACTCACTCAACATCTGGTTGCCATAAACATTCAATTTGAAAAAAATATCTGCAAAGTGCAATAAAGTGCAATAAAACTGACCTATATCCAAATTTGAAAATTCTTTCTTCAATCTGATGAAATCTCTGTTAAGTCCCTCTAATGAATTTTTCACTTTGGTTATTATACTTTTCGACTCCAGAATTTTTATTTATATTTTTAAAAATGATTTCTATCTCTTTATTATCTATTTGGTGAAACACACTTCTCATATTTTCCTCTAGTTTTTTTAGACATGGTTTCCTTTAGCTTTGTGAACATATTTAAAATTTCTCATTTAAAGTCTTTATCTAGTAAGTCCAAAGTATCAGCTTCCTTAAGGATAATTTCTACTGATTCTTTTACCCCTGTGTACAGCCATTACATTCTTGTTTCTCTGCAAGTGTCATATTTAATTTTTTTTTTAATTTTGAAAACTGGACATTTTGAAAAATAAAGTATGGCAATTCAGGAAATCAGATTCTATCCTCTCCCCAGGTTTTTTGTTGTTTCTGTTATTCAAATAGTTGTTGGTTTAGTGACTTTTCTGAATTCATTTATTAAAGTCTGTGCTCTTTGTTCTGTGTGAGCACTGAAATCCTTGCTTAGTTAGCTTAGTGGCCATCTGATGACTGGACAGAGATTTCCTTAAACATCTTCAGCTAATAGTCTCCCATTCTTTGCCATGTGGGTCTTACTATGTGTGTTGGAGCATGCCTTCTACATTCTGCCAAAGAATTTACAACTGTATCTTAGCCTTTACTTCTTACTTGTATAAGAGCCTCAATGTCAGCCAGAAGTGAAAGCTTAAGGCCTTCTCAGGTCTTTCCTGAGCAATTACATGGCCCTAGGCATGCACACAATCCTAAGCATGCATATTTCCTTCTAGATTCTCAGGAATATGTCAGAGTTTTTAAAACTCCCTACGGACATCTCATTCTCCAGCTCAATACTTTAGTATGGGTGGAGCAGTGGTGCTCCAAAGAAAGTTGAAAGATTGTTAATTTTTGATTGGATGTTATGGGGAGCCACTGGTGAAATTTTAAGCAAAGAAGGGGCATGACTGCAAAGGCATTGCAGAAAAAAATCTTTCCCAATGGAGAATGGATTGAATGGGGACAGACTGGAGACAGGGAGATCAAGGAGATTATTGCAATATTCTAGGGGGAAAAAAGTGATGCAGGCCTGATTTAAGACAGAATGGAGAAAGGGAAGTGGTGGATTGGGAAAGCTATTTTACATTTTAGACACATCATTAGTTGGGAGGCCAGTGGGAACAGGGATGTAAGAGGGAAGTGTCTACTCTCAGGTCAGACTAGGAAAACCGGTTGAAGGATGGGTTCATTCACCAAAAATGTAAACAAAGGAGACATAGATTTTGGGGAAAACATAAAGATGAGGACCTAAATATAATTAATATTACCTTTGCTTAAATAACTTATGTATTTTTTAGATAGAGTATCTTTGAGAGGGAAGTTCTGTGTGATCATACCTCTCAAATAGCTTTGGATTCAGATTTGATAATCCATTTCTCATTCATCCAGTAGACTTCATAACCATTCTTGGTTTATGAATGTTTTAAAGAGGCTTATTATTTGCAATATATTTGACCAAGTGAGTGGTACTTGGTAAACATGCTGCCTTAAACAGAGCCTGTACCTAAGTGTGAAAAGCACTTTCAAAAGTCATTTTTGGGCGGCTTTGTTCTTTTAAAACCTAGCAGAGACCAGATAATGGATAGAACGTTGTTATTAATGCAAATTACATGGCGAAACATCAACAAATGATTCTTTAAGCCCTGCAAATTAATTTCAGCTTGAAGTAGGTGATTTTAACATTTGGTAACGTTGGTTTTACTTGAAATCCAATCTTTGCAAAGCGGTAAGGACAAGGTCGGCAGATCGCACTATGAGAAAAAGCATCTGACCGATTCCTGTTCTTTTCACGCCCCTCCTTCTCTTTAGCTTTTCAGGTAACCGCGGTGAACACCAAAGCGAAAGGGGTTCTGATGTCTGCGATCCTGCAGTCCCATTTCCTAGACAGTCACCTCCCGGACTAGGTAGGCGGGCATGCCAGATCTGGGGCACAAGGAGAAAAAAGAGAGGGTGTTGGAGCGGCGGCGGAGCGGGCTGCACTATTCCGCCCCGCCCTCCCAGCCTAGACCGGAGAAGTGGGGCCGTCCCAGCCGACTGTCCCGGGCGCTCCTCCTGGGGCGCCGGCAGGACTCCAGAGACGTCTCCAATTGGCCGTCGGGGGAACGGAAGCCGAAGTAGGGCAGTGAACCCGGAAGTGCTTCGCAGCGGAGGCCCAGGCGACTCTTTTGAATGGAATCGGGCTGATTCATCGCCGGTTCGCGGAGCCAGACCTCGACCGAGTGTGACCCCTTGCTGCAGCTGCCGCCGCTGCCGCGTCACCGCCGCAGAAAGACCAGGGTCCAGACCGCGGACTCCTGCCCCCCTTCAGGTAAGACGGGCAAGTCAGGTCCCGGAGGTCCGTGGAGACAACCGCGCTAGGCCGCGGCCACCCCGTGCTTTCCTGAGTCACGTTGCCAGCCGAGGTGCCACTGGAGGCCCTGGCCCTCACGGAGAAGCCTGGGCTTGTTTGTCTTCCTCGCGGGCTGCGGGGGTGTCTGGCAGAGTTTGGTCTGGGCGTGATTTCCTTCCTCCTGGCGTTTCTGCTCCACTGAATTCAGATCCTGGGAACCTCTCCTTCCTGTAGAAGGTGAACCTGTGTTTATGGCCTCAATTTGTGCTCTATTGATAGTTACCCCTATTTTGAAAAACTCCAAAGTAGACAGGGAAAAAAGGGGAGAAAGAATAAAATTAACCTTCTAATCGAATGCATGTTTGCTTTATTACTTGCCCTTCCCATAGGCCTTGACTCTTAGTACTAGGTTTTCAACTCCCTTCAAAAAACAAAACCTCAGAGACTCACTGGTTTCTCACCTTGAAGATCTTCAAAACATAGTGTGGTAATTCCTGCTATGCCTTAACTAACTTTAAGTGTGTCGCAACTGTAGTTTTGGTGAATTGATTGCACTTACTGTTTTCAATAAAATAGAAATCTACTGTGTGTTACCTTCTGATTTTCGTGAGGACGTTACGTAGTAACATCCAAAGAAGAGTCAAAAGAAGAAAAATGTAAACTTTTTGAAAGAGTCTGAATATAAGTCTGGTGACTGAGGGAAAAAGTACTGAAATTATAAAATGGTACCAAAAGTTGATAAAGGTTTCGTGGGAGAGGCAGGAAAGAGGCTTTAAAAATTAGCTTCGGAATATAGTTTTAGAGCAAAAATAATTTTTTCTCTGTTCACAGAATTACGTTTTTAGTGCTGATGACTTTGTGTTTATGAGTAAAGCAACAAGACAGTCATTGGCAAGACAGTCAATGTTGAAATAGCAACAACATGAAAAGAACTGAATACAATTTTAGTGGAGATGATTAACAAAATGGTGACCTTCTTGTCCTGTCATGTAAGCCTACCATCCTTCAAAATTTAAATTAATACAGTTCAAACAAATTGTATGGGATTTTGTGCATTTAAAGAGATTAAGATGTATAATGGCTCAGAATTAACCAGTTACAATGTGTTTAGTGAAGCGGTATTTAATGAAACACCTGAATATTGTCTTAAATTTGTTCCAGAACAAAAGTTACATCAGGCCAACAGAAGGAAGTTTTGAACTCATGATCTTTCCGTGAAGCCTCACCTGTTGAATTTAGTAGATTCCACTCCCCCCACCCCTTGGCCCATACTTAGAAAATAATATATTGCTGTTCTAAGTGAAAAGCTGGAGTTGAACTTCTTTGACATGGGTTCGTTCTGTTTTGTATTATACTTGTCATCTAAATTGTGTGTTTAGTATCTGTGTTCAGAACCCATGTTTGCAAGTCATTAATGAGAAACAATTGTACTTTTATTTTTTCAATTTCAGTAAAAAGCAATATTCATTTCACAAATCACTGTCCACCTGTGAAAGCCTTACTTGAATACTCATGTGATTTCTTACTCATGAACTTGTCGTATATCCTGCTTTTTATACTCATTTGACATTTATATTGTGTTTTGTGATATTTTCATGTCCTATCTATAAAATGAGAATTGGATTCAGTAATCTCTTCCAGCTCAAAGATGGTAATAATAGTAACAATAACAGCAGTTACTGAGTATTTGAATCTTCCAGGCACTATATTTGGTGCTTCTATTTATTCTTGCAACAGACTTGAAATTGCAGGGTCAGTATTGGCCCCATTTTATAGATGAGGTTGAGGAGGTTATCTTTTTGTATATCCTATCTAGAGTAGGTGTTGAAACCATGATTCAAATCTAGGTCTAATTGGGCTCAGAGCCTTTCAAGCTCTGCTCTGTTATCCTTTCATTTTATGTATTTTTCATGGGTTTATGTCATGCCTCCCAGTTAGATTGTAAATTCTTTCAGTGTAAGCCAGTAAGTTTCTTAGTGGCTCTATTTTTTTATTACCTTATGCACACGGTAGTACTTAATAACTGTTTTACTTGAATGATATAATTAGGAGACACCACAAGAGATGCTTAGGATAATTCTATCCTCACTGTTCTGAATTGGGGAAAACCTTGCTTTCAAAATCTTGTTTATATAATTAAGTTTAATGTTGATTCTTTGTATATCTTCCACTGGAGAAAGCCCTTAAGAATGTGAGAGTTCCTAATTACTTTCTACAAATCAGAGAGTAAAGGAATTAGAAATACAGTGAGATCACAAAGGATTTAGCATCAGTCTGAGAAATAATAGTACTTCACCACAACATGGGTTGGAAAGTAAAAAGAGAAAATAAGAAACAATGTTAAACCCAAACAGCTAAGGGTTTCATGATTTTGTTCGAATTTTATAAATTTTTGGGATACTGTGTCCCTTGTAAAAAGGTTGAAAGGTTAAAAGAAAATCACATACTTAATCCAGATTAAGATAATTTTGAAGGGTTGTTTTTTTAAGGTTGTTCATGTGTATATAAATTTCCTATAGATATTTGAAAATGATATGTTTTAATTACAACATGAACATGACCTAACTATGTATCAAGTTCTAACCAGATCTTAGGAGATGAAAAAATAGCAAATCATTAACTTTTTGAAGGTAATGATACTTTGTACTGTTTTTACCAATTGAATATGTTACTGTATATATAGCATGTTGCATGTAGTTAAACACTAAATATTTTAAGTAAAGTTAATCATATCATGAATGAGCTCTTAAGTTTTTCACATTTTGATAGGTATAAAAGCTTTCTTTAGATTCCTAGGCTTTTTGTATCGCTTTTATTCCTAAGAATTGGAAGTATTCTCTTTTATAGTATAACACTTTAATTTTATAAATCCCTTTGGTAAATTCTGCAAAATGCAAGTCCCTTCTCTCTCTCCGTTGCGGTATATTTAGTACCGTGAAATATGCCCAGTGCTTGGAAACTCCCTAAGTGGCAAACTGTGCGTGAAGAAGGATCTGTATTGGATGAACTGTAGCTGTGCTCATATGTAGTACTGATGACAGCAGCTGGTGTTCATTGTTTGTTTACTTTGTGCCAAACATTGCGTTAAATATTGTTTATGTCTGTTGTCTTTAATCTTCAGAACTACTCTTTGAGATGGGTGCTATCATTATCCCCATTTTCCGGATGAGGAAACTGAGGCTGAGAGAGGTGACTGACCCCAGGACACACAGCTAATAAGTGTTAGAGCCAGGATTTGAATCCTGGCACTGAGACTACAGAATCATAGCTTTTAACCTTCATATACCAAGAAAAATAGTCATCATGTTTACCATCTGGGTTGTATATTAGAAATATTAACATATTTTAAACATAGAAAATACACATTTTTATTCTGTATTTACATGGTTTTGAAGGTACATGTAATTCTTTGAATGTATCTAACTGCTCTTCATCCATCATGTGTAAACCTGGGCCATATCTATCTTGTAAAGATAAGCCTCACATTTTAAAAAATGTCTCTAACCAGGCCCTCTACCTCATTATTTCTTCTAGTTTTCCTTGCACTTGTAGTTCTTGGTATGTGTAAAAATATACATAACCTAAAGTTTACTGTGTTAACCACATTTAGGTGCACCGTTCAGTGGCATTAGGTACATTCACTTTGTTGTGCAACCATCCCCAACCATCCATCTCCAGACTTTTTTTTATCTTCCCAACTTCAATACTTTTGAAAACACTGGCAGTTCATAATTTTGTTGAAGAGAGGACAGCATCATCTTTGCTTGCAAAGCATTTTATTTTTAGCTTCATAAACACCAATTAGAGTTAGTCCAATTTTTTTTTCCATTTCTACATTATTTTCTTTTAGCCATCTTTGTGTTACACTTCTGCATTTATTTACATATACACTGCATCAACATTATAAAAGATAAATATAAAAGAATAAAGAAAAAAGAATAAAAGAATAAAAAAGAATATGTTACACATCTCTTTAGCAAAACAAGTTCTTGTAAAATAGAGTGTGATGAAGTCCTTCTTGTTGAATACCTAACTGGATGAGAATGTCATATTTCTTTTTTGGTCTTAGAAATATTGTTTGTTCATTGATCCTTTTAAAAGATTATTTATTGAGGTGAAATTTATGTGACATAAAATTAACCATTTTAAAGTGAACAGTTAGTACAGTGTCATTCAGTACATTCACAGTGCTGTACAGCTAACAAGTCTATCTAGTTTCAAAACATCTCCATCATTCTAAAGTAAAATCGATTACTTTAAACCTGTGCAGCAGTGTCTACATTTTACTCCCTCCACCCAGTCCCTGGCAATCACCAATCTCCATGTGTCTCTCAGGATTTATATATTTTGGATATTTCATATAAATGGAATCATACAACATGTGACCTTTTGTGCGTGGCTTCTTTCACATAGCATAATGTTTTTTTGTTTTTTTAATTATATTTTATTGATTATGCTATGACATTTGTCCCATTTTCCCCCTTCATTACCCTCCACCCTGCACACCCCCTCCCACCCACATTCCCCCCTTTAGTTCATGCCCATGTGTCATAAGTTCTTTAGCTTCTACATTTCCCACACTATTCTTGCCCTCCCCCTGTCTATTTTCTACCTACCATCTATGCTACTTGTTCTATGTACCTTGTCCCCCTCTCTCCTCTTCCTACTCCCCTATT